>LYUA01000369.1:150537-167952 GCA_002093875.1 Calopteryx splendens
TGTGTGTGTGATAAGTTTTGATTGCCATTGCTGGAAAGCGTATGGCTAAGTGAAAAGTTCAGACATTGATGACTCGGCTGAATACGAACATAAAGTAGCATATGTGCACACGTGTTTGTCATTTGAGGAGAATTGATATAGCAATACAATACTACATTAGAACAAATAAAATTTGGCGTAGAGTTACTACAGATATTACATGTAAACAAAGAAAAAGGAAAAGAAACATTTTTTACAAATCACTATAGTATGGATATTACTATGATGGCAGTTTTATATCAATGTGAATCTAGTTTTTCGATTGAAATGGTAATATAAGAAAGACAATCTTAAAGACGTCATGTAGATTATCGTCTTTACTAAAGCACTAGCATTTGGAGCCCGCTATGGAAAATCCAAAGACGTCACTGACGCTCGGAGAGAGGTAAAAGTCAATGTGAAGCACGTCACAGTGGGAACGAGTAACATGAAGATCGAATAAAATGAGACAACAGGTTTAAGTATTCAATTGGATTTTGAGTGGGAAATTGAAAGCGAACTGAAAAATTCAAGGGGATTCACTAAATTATTTCACTATATATGGGCTAAGGGGCTTCACTAAACTATTTCACTATATTCACTAATTATTTCCATATTCACTAAATTATTGCACAATGAAATTAGTTTGAAGATTGCCTCCAAAAAGCGTCAGAAAAATGTGAAAGCGGTATCGAAAGCTATACAATCGTTGAAGATGAACTCTTTCACCGGCAGTATCAAAAATAAATTCACACTTTTCATGCATCATATAGGTCATTCATATATTCGTAACTCAGGTTTTTTGCACGGAATCGATATCTAACATAAATCAACACACATGATATCATGCCGAAATTATCGAAAAGCACTTTATGAAAATATTTTTTTATCAGCTGTGAAATGGGAGAGGAGGAGGAGGAAGAAAGAAGGGATTTTTTTTCTGGCTCCGCACTTCGTAAAAAAATCATCATTGAACTTTGAAAACGCAAAGAGTGCCGATCCACTCCATAGGCCAACATTTTTCACTTGTAGTGTCTCGAACTTAATCGAAGTAGGTGATGTAGTTCTCTCTCATTTGTTTGATGCATTAAATGGGCGTACCCATGTTAAAAAAAATTGCATTCAGGGAAATTCAAGCAAATATTTCAAAAGAAAATATTGATTGGCCGCGTAGAATTCTCTCCAAGCATTAGCTGTCGGGGGATAAGGCCTTCAGAAATCGACCGTCTAAAATGGTTTCAAGGAAAGGTGGAAGGTCGTGGGGGCAGTTGTTTGAGTACCCTTTTATGCCGGTATCCTCTTCGCCCCAGTGGACTGTTTGATTCATCTTACCCTCCAAGCCGCCACTAGCGCGTGTGGCATCGGGTGTTAGGCCACTATCAATTTCATAAATTGATGATTATTGGCATTCCGTATCATTTCATTTATATGCACACCCTTTGAATATTTTAACACCAGTTATAAAGAGAAAGAAGCCTATAAAGGGGATGCTTGTATTAATTGCATTGGGATTATCATCGGGGGTCTCTTAAGTGGTCGAGATGGCGTATTAAAGGCGGATAATTGGAATTCCTATACCAATAGGCGTTGGTCTTTATATATTTGGTTTAGCAACATTTTGTGTATAAAATATGCTTATTAATTAATTCTAGCGTTAAATCTTCTTTTCTATAAGCCAGTTTGAACGGTTTTGATGGGAAATTTTATCATAACAGGCTGTAAAAAATCGGGATTCTTTAAGGTGAACCTTCCAAATAGCGTGTATGAAAAGTTTCACTGCTGGAACTAATAAAACTGCTGGTAATGTAATGTAAAGGTGTGTAACATTTTCCAATAGAGTGACTTACAAAAACGATGTTTTTATTACCTTTCCGGCCAAACCTACCAACAATATGTGGGAACCCCAATCATCATCAGTATTTCAATACTAAGATTATTTGACTGCAGCCCTCCAATCTTCCTTATTTAGAGTCCCTTACACTATGAAAACTTTTCTGTTTCATTACCTTTATTTCTGTTTTATGTACTTGTCCCTTGGTTTTCCTCGCGGGACCTTTACTTCAATATTCCTTTCTCAATCCAACGTTTTCCCAAGTAAATTAACCTATGTTTCATAAGCACTTTGAGTTGGTGGGCAAGTTGGCTGTCAGATCCGATCAGTCTGACCATTCCGAGTGGACTTCTCAAGGAATCTTCCTGAGGAATCACGTTTTCCTCTCCCCGTCGCTACCTGTCCTCAAGGGATGAGCGCCTCTAAATCCTACCTGAGAAACAAGTAAGAGTAGGAAGTTCATCCTCCCTCGTCCCCTTCCATTTCCCCTGCCCCCCCCCCACGAACCCTTATTCAGCGGTGGTGAAATTTCCATAACCGGTTGCATAATGATCTCCGATGGTCACCCAAGGCTCTGGGAACCCCGCTGATGGGAGTAATTCACATGCTCAAAATCACGCCCAGTTGAATTCGTTAATAGTCCCAGGGCCAGGACTTGGAGACCTCAATTTTTGATCCCATCAAGGAAGCGCTTTTATTTCGCGTGCCTCGAGTTACCTGGCGTAGGTACTCACTGCTCCTAAGGACGTATGATGATATTTTGGAGCCTACAAAGAAGGCTGAATATTTTACAAGAGATCAAAAAGTAGCTTTGTGATTAGGTGCCATATAGCCGCTTTCGGATCCGTTGGGTGCTAACGAGTGAATATTACATCTGCGTTTGAGTCATAATATGTGACCAACATGCCAAAATGACGGTATGTGAATGCGCCGATCGCCCAAATGAGAATTGTCACGTGGACTCGCGGAGCATAACGGTCGCATTAGGGCGCGTTGATGGGTTCATAGGGCAACAGCCGTCCGTTATGTGATTGTGCAATTGAAGTGTCCGTATATATAATGGTAGACGACGATAGGATTAAAAAAAAATTATTATTGGGGTGCTTGAATTAGGTAATGCTGCGTTCGCGAATCTTTCGAGGGGAGAGCGAGTATTTTAATCTATAATTGAAAATCAACTAGAGGAGCATTTGGCAAAGACGAAATCGTGCCAAATGAAAATTTGACGCACAGTTTTTTTAGTTACTCAAGAAATAATTGCTGTAAGTGAATTTTTTATTGTATCTACAATCTTCGGACACTTGACATATTAAATGAAATCCATAATACGCCCTTCGAGTGATCAGCAGTGCTGGAAATCCCCAATTGCAGCTTAGAAGTGCCTGTATACCAGGCGATTCTTTTCTCTAAATAATATTACAAATAAACACCTAAGCTTCTGAATTTTCACGCCGAAAATTGAACTCGAGGCACAAGAGATGTTAAATAGTCTAATAATATCATACTGAATTTGCTTCTGGCAGTAAAAAATGGTAAATGTATAGTAAGGAAACTCATGCTTTGCATATTATTGATTATCTTTGTAGATATATAAGTAATCCTTTTTCCCACACCAAATTCGTGAGTATAATGGTAGGAAATACATAAACCAGTCAGAGAATTAGAAGAATTAGGGAAACCCGAATGTAAAAGGGTTCAATATTCTATATCCAATAACATTTATTAAAGGCTGGTGACCTATCACCCCCTGCCACTCGTCCTCGCGGCGGCTGCAGGGATTGACGTAGGTGTAGATTTAGATATTTCAACGCCTGGCAAAAAGAAAGGAAATCTTCGTATTGAGGCAATTATAGAAGATAATTCTAAAAGTGTTCTTAGATTGTATTTATCTATGGATCTGTATACGTATATCAGCTTTTATCATTCTTTCTACAAGACGCACCACATCATAAACATAAGTTGTATTAATAAGAGGCTTTGAAAGGATCAACAGTTGATAAATTTGAATTTTGAACCATATCTCTGTAAATTGCCAAGCTTCGAGGTCTCCTGAGATTCGAGATTTTTTTTCGACCATACGTTGGGTATCGGAACTGGCAATTATACATATGTATATACGGATTCCCCATTCAAATGGCTAAGGGGCCCTTCATCCCCACCTCCTTTAGATGGATTTAGACGCATAACTCAAAAGAAGTGTGAATTGAGGGGAAAATCGTGAATTACTGCCAATCGGAGAATATGCTTGGTGTTATCCTCCATTTACAGGGGAATTCACTCAAGCGATTACTCCCCTGAAAAGAAAAGATATTGCGTGTAATGTAAAATTGGTGGAATTTTTCTAAGTGCATACCAATTCAGGAAGGATAGCGACAAACAGATGGAGCTTTTTTTTTAAAAAAAAGAAAAAAATTAATCGATCGAATTTTCTGAGTCGGAGATGGCTCTCTGCGCTCCAATCCAATCACTGCGCTGATTGCCTTCCAATTTAGCATTCCCTCCAGATCATTTGCATAAAATGCAAGCGGGAAACAGCGGCAGCTGCATGACTCGACCGACTTTGATGTTTTATCCCCCCCTCTCTGTCTCACCCCGCAACGGCTATCCGAGCGCCTCTCTCCCATTCATAGTTTCGTCCAAGTGTTTCCCAGCGCCTTCGGATAGCACGAGGGGGCGGAGGGAAGAAGAAGACCCCGACATCTTTTCGCCTCCCCTCTCCCCCTCCGCCTCCCCCTTCGTCGACGACGCTCGGTATTCCTGGGAAGTGTGCGGAAGTCTCCTTATCTCGCTCGCTCTGAGACGGAATGAGAAAGAGAATAGCAAATATAAAAGGACGGGCGTGAGCGCGCGCGACGTGCCCACCGCCTCCAGGAATATTTCTCCCCGTCAACATCTTTCATCCTCCTCCTTCAATCTTGCAATCTGACTCATGATGGACTCAGAATGATGGCGGACTTTGTTTTTCCAGACGCTTCCAGCCACTGCTTCGCGCGTGAAGCCGATTTTTGTTTTTTAGATTTGACCCGTGATTGGGAACTTGCTCGAGGGATTGGCGGATCTGAATCTTGCGACTTTGTGTAATATAACTGTCCCTCTTCGGGTGACGGGCAAAGGTATTCCGAGTCAAGACTTAAAGACAACGGTTATCAACTATCGTCGTGACTTGATGCTGCTTGCTGCTTCTCCAAGTGTAATGGGACTAAAACCAAGTGTCATGGATTGGAATTATAATTCGTTTTTTTCCTCTAGGTTTAAAGGAGAAATCTTGCTGACAAATTTTTTATCAACACTTATTGAGAAAAGGTCTTGCTGTTTTACTTTTTCTAATTTTCTAATTTCGATATGCGACGAGAACTCACAGGTTTTGACGGATAAAATTCCAGAATTATGAGAGTTTTCGGTAAATTACTAATTTTTGGAAGTAAATACATGATGTGTTGATCCCCTGTATTGACTCATTATGGTATTTGCTGTTTTGTTTAAAATCTTGCTGCAATCGCTTTCCTCTTGCCAAGTAGGTAATTTAGTTTGACTCACTCAATATCATCATAATTGCATCATCTGTTGGTCCTGACCTCTCCGACCTGCTGTCATCCAAATGGCCTGTTTCGCTCTGCCGACTGAAATGACGTTCATTTACCTTTTGAATTCATTAAAAGCGCCTTTTTACTCTCCTCTAATTTGACTCGTTCCTCCGCGTAGCTATTCTCACACAGCTTGTTAAGTATTCTTTCCACTTGAGCCTTGAAGCCACACTCGACAATTTTGATGCGAAGATCCGATATTTTTTATCTCTTATCTTTCCCCGTGAAGAAGGACCCTCGTTTAATAATCAAAATTCATTATGAGATCCTCATCCCTGATAGGCTCTCCACGTTTTTTTTTCGGTAGGGAGAGTTTTCTTATCGGACGCTATCCTTTTTCCTCGTCGAACCTCTGCGGCTGATGTTTTTGTTGGCATTTTGGTTACAGTATTTTCAGAAGAGTTCAAGTAAAGTTCAGAAAGTAGCCGTAAATTACACCTTGAGTATTTCTCCGGCTTTGGCTTTTAGCGAGCTAAATGAGCCCTTTCAGTAGCCGCTTTTCTGGGTTAGTCACGCTTAAATGAAGCGAATGAATTTCGTAATGTGCATCGCGTAAAAAATTGCGATGAGAGAAAGCGCATTTTGATGCTGGAGGCCTCTCTTCATCCAATATTGGCGCGCTTGGGGTTTTCCTATCCACGCGATCCATCTTCCATACTCGTATTTGTTCATTAGCCGGAGTCAGTTTTTTTCACGTTGGTAATGGTAATTTAAACAGAAATTATAATAGCTCTTGATTGCTGCGATACAGCATAAACAAGTATATTTAAATGTTGTTTAGTAGTCTAGTTCCGTTCAACAGCATTCTTTTTCCATTTAAACGTTGAGTTTACCACGAGTGTATCCCGTTTACAAGAATTTTGCAATTCTTGAATTGAGCTATGACCATTGGGATTTAATGAATGTTAGGAGATTAGTTTCATTGGTAAGAGTCATCCATTCGGAATCAACCGTTTTCCCCCGCTAGGAATTGAAATGCCTTTGGAATGATTGAGAAGACATGATGAGATAATCGGTTATCGAGGGTCGATTTTAGAAACTCGCGGTCACGGAAATCGAAATTGAGGACTTGGTTTCTGATTCCAGTCTATCAATATCCCATTTTCATGCGGGTGTCCCCTTTTTGCTGGGATTGGACGAAAGCCTTTTTCGATGTAAAATAACGGCAATGAGGTTTTAATATGAGAATTCCTCTATGAAGTTCTGTGAAATAAATTATCCAATCGATATTGAACGGTTTTAATTTTCCTTATTTCATTGGTTTACAGCAAATGACAGGGAGAGTTATACGTTATCTCACTAGGTACTTGACGCATGGTTCAACCAAATAATCAATTATTAAATCATTAACAAAATGCGTTATCTTGCTTTGCCTTTTTTTCTTCTAAAAATAAGGTCTTTTCCGATATTCAGTAAATTCCAGAAAAGTATAATGTACCTACTGTTTTTTTCCTGTACCTACACCTTCCTGCCACGCAGCAGCGTGAGCGTGTAGTCGAAACGAGGACTCCCTAAAATTTTTCGGGTTCGTTGAGGCATGACCAATTTTTGAATTTCGCGGAAAGGCATGGAGAATTCACGAACTACCGCTCAGATCGCCATGCGGTGTCATTTGCTGTTACGAAACGGTAGTCAACGGTGTTTTACTGATTTTTATCTTTCCGTTCAACTAGAATAATTTTCTAGTTTATATGGGTGAGACGTTTAAATCTTTAGAGATTTGAATTGAGTGGTGTAGTTAATCAATGCTGCATAATTAATGTAAACTAGTATTAGAAGATCGAAGAGTTTTGATGATGCAAAATAGGCAGTAAATACATAAGTCGGGGGATATATATGTAGTTATTTAGCAAAGCCTGTCATATCATCGTTTCAATAATAAATTATACCCACAATCTTTTGTTATCTTGTGAATAATTTATTTGAATAATTAAATATATGTTGCTGTACTGTTTGAATAATGTTTTCCATGGGATCCAATGTATTATATTAGACTATAGATTGATACGTTTACTTCTACCTATCTACAAGAAACCCCGCAAGCCGCCGCTGAGGCGTTTGGCGGGTGGGGGGGGGGGGTTTATGCCACTAGCCATTCTAGGTTGTCTCGTTCCAGATATGATTTTTCAGCCATCATTTGAAGTTGCCTCCTTCCAGAATATATTTCTGATGCTGAATTTTTTTTTCGCCTTTTGCCGGGGATTGAACCCGCGACCTTTAGATCCACAGGTGAGCGTGCTACCCCTAGACCACCTCGCCCCCTAACTTATAACTAATAAAATCATGATTTCCTCAGTACCCAAGAAATTTATCAAATACCCGAATTAATACGGCGTTCCACTGTCTGGGCATGTGTAGTGCAAAGGCCCGAGAAAATAATAGGTATTGAGGTTCATTTCTTTTTTCCACACCCTATGTTCACCATAAATCAATACTTAATATCTCACCTTGTGTGTTCAGTGTGTGCTAACTGCCGTAACATTAAGGAAATGCGTTTAATTTTCTTTCATCGATCCTTTTCCGATAAGAGTACTTCTTGAAAAGAGTTATTTTCCTTTTGATGCGTAATACTAGGTGTCTTAATATCCTTTACCTAACTTCCTTCTGCAGGCTAGCAGGTGAAGAAGTTGAATGAAGGTAGCCAGAAGTTGACTTTGCAATGTAAGCAATTAACTCCTTAAGTAATTAATAAATTACCGATAAGATGACGAATTCATCATCTATTACGTATGATTGTATTTACTCAGACTTGGGAGGGGTTATTAAAAACATAACTCACTCATTTTAATTCTAATTCAATGTGAACCAAGTTAAATTAAAAAGTTCATTTTACATCAGACTAACCTGCCTAAGTTTATTTCAGAAATCAGTGCCTCGCAATAGCGATGAAAGTATCCTGTCTTCTTGAATAAAACATTAAAAGGCACGATTTTGGGCATAGCTTGTTGAACTCACTCACACCATGGCTAAATTGAAGATTTAAAAGCATAATAGTGGAAAAATTGTGTAACATAGCATCTATTTTAAAGGTCAGAGAAGATTAAAAATTTAAACTCAGTCTTAAAGAAGTTCGAATCTTAGCTTATCTTATATGGGGTTAACTCAGTATAGAAACGAAAGAGTTAAGGTAGAAGTTAAATCGAAAATAAAATAAATGAACAAAGTTAAAATTTGAACATAACTTAATATTTGAACTCAGGGTTTATTTTTTAATGCGGTACACTTTCGTTCAATATAGTGTTAATTAATTTCAATTATTGCGAAAGTAATTTTAAATATATTTAACTTCAGCACAAATGTACTTTTAAATAGCGCCACAAATGATTTAAAGGCTAGTACTTTCTAGGATCTGAAGACTGATATAATTATTTCACGATAAAATTATTTCATGATAAAATTATTTCTTGATATAATTATTTCTTGATATAATTATTTCTTAAAACAATTATTTTATTTAGGAGAACAAAGCATGTATCTTACATTACTTATGCTATTTTGCATATAGGTATACTCGAATGTAGGCACTCAGATTGAGTTTCTGCTGAAGCTGAATCTTTCCCGAATCTCGCAAACCTACTTACCTAATTCTTGCCTCAGAAATGCCTATAAATGACGGTTGAATTGGAAAATAATAACGTTACGCTGACCTTTTGTCGTCCCTCAGCCACATTGCTCAACACGACAATTGGTGCGTGATGCAAGATCTCTGTGACATGGATTCACGGCTGAGATATTCCTATCCAGTTTGTTTACCTGAAACATTAGGTACAGGCAGGTCGTACTTGCCATTTTCCATTTAATCCAATTTTATGGTGAAAACCGATTTCTTAAAAACTCGTTTTTACCTCTGGAGATCATTGAAAAATGTTATAAAATGAGAGATTTTTATATTTTCACGCATCAACTTCATACCTATAGAAAAGAGTTTTGTCCTTCGCGCTGAGTAATTGAAGTGTCTAAGAAGCGGTTAAGGAAAGCCACTATGCGTTATTATAGGATCTTATTATTTTAAGATTCATCAGATTATGTTCCTTGGGCGCAGAGTAAAAAAAACACCTTTTTCCCTCGTCAGGAAGGCATTTACGACATGCAACCTTGCATCAAATCATTTTAATACTCTTCCCTTTGCGGTGACGGACAGTTTGACAGATGAACGAGTACAGCCACGGGACATCGCATAGTTCGGAATCAAATGATTTATTTTTTTTAAATCATATACATCTGGACGGGTTGTATTATTTCATGCATAGAAATTGCGGGAGAACACTTGTCGTCATTTTATGCATTTTACCGGCGTAAGGGGAGATGAAAGTAGGTTATTTGGTGCTGAAAGTATTAATTATGTGAAGATTATCGCGAAACTTCCTCGGGCTTGCGTCACCTTACTTCACAATGTAATAGTTTACGGCATGAGGTTTACATATTCCTAGTACAACCTTTATGGGGAAAGGATTCTTGCATCTAAACGTCACGTCAAATCATTTAATTAAGAAGTTGGAAGTACAGGATCAAAGTTTATGAATCTTAACTATCCCATTGGTATAAATTATGGGTAGTATTAGACACACCTTAGGATTTTATGACATAGATGCAAAATGGATTATTATTTTGGAGAGTCAGTATTCCTCCTCGATTTCCTCACGGATTGTATACATTATTGAGGAATGCGTCGCTCGCGTTTATTTGGTCAGGTAATTTTGACGTCAGACCGCGTCTAATGATTCAGATAAGGGGAGGGACTAACGGCCGACCGCCTGAGACAAAAGTACATCCCAGTTGTAATAATCATATCTTTAAAACTACGAGCCGCATAATATTCGTGTCTAAGTATTTGTAAAGAGCGTGAAGTCTTATTTGCGTGATGCAAAATACATTTTTGCATCACGCAAATCCTCTTCCCGTGGGGTGGGGGTTAATGATGCAAGACCGTTTGGTGTGCTGCAGCATTTCATTTAGTATTCCACTATCTCGGAAGCCTTGAGCGTCATGCGGTTCTATGCGGATTCGTTTAAAAGCTGTTTAAGACACCCATTCAAATATGTGAAGAACATTTCGAAGTTAATTGAACTAAATATTAAAAAAAATGTTTTCTAGTGAACTGGTGAACAGACCTGGACATTCAACTGACATTATCTTAAGTGTGACGAACAGACAAATTGGCTTTGAAAACTAAAAATAAGATGTATTTTACTTTATTTAATGTCAATTTACTATGATTTGTTCTCGAGTGTGGACCATGTGTAATTTCACAAAATTAATGTGACTGTTGCAGTCTATCGCGGAACAAATTGCACCACTGCAATTTGTTTACATTGTTGGTAGGGTCATTCGTTACGGCGACTATGGCATTTGCTTTGAACATTAATTAAAGTATTAAATATTTAACGTTCGAAATGCAAAGTTTTTATTATTAATGGTCATCTACCGGTTTAGGTAGATTTCTGATGGACCCACCTCTAAAGTAACCCATTTATTCATTTCTGCATACTTCCTTCCTCACTTCATACCCTCCAATATGCCTAATCTTTTCCTCCCTCTCCCTCTTCGCTTACCCAACATTCTACCCTCTTCATCACATTCTTCAACAATTCATCACCACTCAGCACGGTATGCATTCACTTTTCAGTGCAAAGGTACGAAATGAAAAATTGTTAGAGAAATAGCTTCCTTTAATTTCCCTTCTCATCTTCCCATTTTGAGCCATCTGCCCTCCCATACGCGCTTTGAAACCATACGCGACTAGCCCACTAAAACTCTCCGATCTGCAACTCGTATCAAAACGCTACAACTTGACGGCTCAATCAGAACTGAGACTACCCCATATTTTTAGCGTATTTCATGAACTGTTAGTAATTACGCATATATATATTCTAATTTGCTTACAGTACTAAACCATTAATAAAGCATGTGATAAAGTGCGCCGATGAAACTGTGGGTAAAAATGTTTCATCAGTGGACGCATGTAAAACTCCTTTTTTGTCTCACAATCAGAAGCCGCATCTTATTAGTTCTAAGAAGGCGTAGTAATGCTTTGATGAAGCATAAAAATAACTTGTTATTTCTGTCCTCTCTCAACGTTATTATCAAACTCATCTAAAAATATGAGTGGAATACAGTTATATCTGTCAACAACCGAATCCTTCGACCAGACGTATTATTACTTCTGCAAGTCGACGAATAATTGAGTGATTCTAAACCTATAAATATTTCGTTTGCCAAATATAGAAAGGCAGTTAAAAAAACTAAAGTTCACAATCCTTTTCAAAATATAACTCTCAGAAGCCATTATAAAACAGTATTTATCAACATCAGTTTGACTGCAGAAAATATATCAACAATTTGATTAGTGAAAAGGCACTATGTGCATAGAAAAAGATAAAAAATAATTAATGACATATTTATAAAACGTTGTTAATAAAAAATACGTTTCCAGCATAATTTACTTGCGCCGTTAATATTTCTACAAGAAGATTTCCATGGGTTTACACGTTTTTTTCTAAGAAGATATAGATTTTGTATCATAGCAAACATGACTGCAGAACTAAATGGGATAGTAAAATCATATCAGCCAGTTTAAGTTTAGTAGATGGTTGCTGTTTGGGATCTTGCAGCTAAAAATTATTCGATTAATTTGCTTGGTAAAGTTAACCCCAAAATTCTGCTTGCGTTTTAATTCCGTCAAAACCTTTGCTTGGAAGACTACTGCATAATATGCTGCACTTTAGCTTTCTTTTGACGGTTGGCTTTGGCTTGAGTGGTTGTAAATCTGTTTAAGCGTGAAAATAAAGACCCAGCTAATGAAGTAATGGCATTAGGTGCTATTTCGACTAATATCGATTATGGAAAATAACTGAGAGAGTCTAAAAGACCAATAATATTAAACAGATGGCCTGGTTAACTCGGTGAGTTACGTGGTTGTCTCCTAAGCTGAAGGTCGAGTGATTGATTCTCCCTGGACGTTGGAGGTGGGTGTGTAGTTGCCACTTAAAGGACACTTTCCGTCGAGTTTATGAAATGACATACGCCCTTGGGAGCCCAATGACAGCTACGACCTACAAATTCCGTCCCGTGGTTGGCTTTAGAATTTTGTCTGTGCTCTGTTTCTACCATTGAAAATGACAGAATAAGTCGACATTAAAGTTTGACTAAATTCATCATCGTTATGTGGCGCCCTAGATCAAGCGTAGCTCCGCAACCCTCACTTTGGAAATCATCCCTATCGCGCATACTATCCCCGGCCAGTTGGCCAGCACTCGAGCCAAGGATGATGCTAATTCATCCATTGCTAGGGTCTAGGGATGATGTTAAACGTGTCTCCCAACCATTTCTGTGGAGCTCATTCGAAAATTTTCACATTCAGGCATTCATTATTCCTTGCGTTCTTCCGTTAGGTGGATTCCAATGAAGTCTCAGCGGTAGCAGTCATATTTTGGCTCTAAGGTCTGAAGGTCCCCGCATTCGTCCTTCCTTCGCGCGAGTCAGCTGTTCAGAGGGAATGCCCGAATCGCTTCCGACTACCTTTCACCCCGTTCTCCGAATCGCGGCGTGACTAACTCCATCTCCATGACGGACACTGTGGCTGAGAAGTCGGTTTTCATGAGGTCCTGCCAATTCCAGGACGAAGCGAGGGCTTCTCTTTCCATCTAAAACATTCAGCCTGTCTCATTTTGCTTAGAAATCATTCGTTTTCTCCAGCTAAAGCTGTGAAGGCAATCCTTGAGAAATAAAATATTTATTCGTCCTCAATACCAGTTTTTTTTCATTTAACTGGTCTGGAGACAGTATCCGTTCAATAATGTGAATCAGATCGATCGTAGTTTTGACGAACGTTTCGCAATGCGCTCAAAGTCCTGCACGTATTCGATTTAGCTTTGAAAAAAAGATACGAAGTACGGTTTCGTCACATTTCCCATGAAGAAAAACATGCTAGCGCCTATTTATCAATGGAAAAAACTCTTCTCGATTGGAAATGAAAGGTATTTGAGATAAGATTCAAGAGTTGGACGGTACGGTCTTTTTAAATGAAAGTTAATCCTTACTAAAAATGTTTTTGCTAATATTTTAAAATTACAAACCTGTTTATAAAAGCATGATAGTTGATTGAGTGATTTTTTACATTTGATTATTCCCTTTGTTGTCTGAAGAAAATACTATGTTTGATTAACTATATAAAGGCCAATGGTGTCTTCACTTCGACAGATTTATTGATGTTTAGGTATGATAGAATTAGATAGGATGAATAGAAAAGTTGATACAATTGAATAATACCCATTGGGATATCCTGCGATTCATTTAGGATTTCGGATTAGTCAGCACGCATTTACCAAATTTGTAATTCTGGAATAGTAGTGCTGAAATGACGTTTATAATAGTATATTCAGAAAATCTTTAAAGGTTTGCACGACCAAGGGCAGTTATTTGAGAAAGATTGTACTTATGAGCCGAGAAAGAAGTGTTAATCGAGTACTTTTTCAGAACAAGTTGTGATTCTTACTTGAGTTCATATCCATTCATGTCACTTTTCTATTTAATGTGCATTCCTCCCAAAACATTTTACAATTGGTAGGTGAGACATTATTTTCCTTACACTTTCAATTTTCAATCCGAATTTCGTATTTACTTCCTATCGTTATTGCTTAACATGAGATTGCGTTGGTGGTGGTATATAATGCAATAATAGAAAAGTAAAACGTATTCATCAAAAGAGGAAATATGCTATGTAAAAACTATATGTATGAAAATTTTCTGTTTTGAAAAATCCATACGTAATCTCCCTCATGAAAAAATTTATATATAGGATGTATTTTGTGAAAATTTTGTTCCCACCAGATATTTTTATACAAACCAGATGGCGCGCTTTGCTTTGGAAAGCGAAGTCTGGTCAGGTGATAGACCACCATATATTGATGGGGCAAAATACAAACAGTAGTAAATGGTAAAAGAAGTGTTTTTTTAGATCAGCATTTGCTGTGATTACGTTTTGGTTATCGGTTTGGAAGAAAACCGTTGTACGTATCGTCTTCAAAACACTTTCTTGCATCCGATAGTTTCGAAAGCATGAAAAAACATCGAAATGTTGTATAAAACTTTGTAAATTTAGAACATCAATTATATTACTTGCTATCACTTACATTTAAAAATTAAATTTAATGCCCCACTGACAAGCGGCGGCGGACCACGTGGACAGACTTGGTTTACTTGGGCAATTAGGAAGTACCACATCTAGGTGGTCATAAAGTCTCTGGTTCCCCCTTACCTTACGCGTCCGTTGATTGCCTTCGTATAACAATATCAGCTTAATTTTTAAACTTAAATATACTAGGCAAAGGAATGAAACTGTTGTCCTTTTAGTTCTAGGAAGGTGTAAAAATTCAAAAAAATCAGAAGAGTTGAAAACTCCAGTTTCGATATTTCGGAAATCAAAGGTGGCCATCAATGGGGAGAGTTGTGAGGATGGCTTGACTCGGGAAGAAGTCAATGCAAAAGCACTGTTCGAAGTCGTCAAATTGACTTCGGACAGTTCTTCCATACTGACCTCTTTTCGGGTCAAACCTTTCACACGGCCCTCCTCATTGGTGGGCACCTTTGATTTCTAACATATCGATACTGGAGTTTTCAACTTTCCTGATTCTTTTCAATTTTCCTCCCTAGATTTTACAATGGTTATTATTCTCTCTCTCTCATTCACCTATTCAAAGGTTTCAATGTGCACATGGAATCGGCGAACTTCCGACAAGTTTAAAACCTTACGGTATTTGGGATACTTCGTTTAACGGCAAATAAAACGTCAGTCATGAATGCCTTTCGAACCTTTTCCTTACATTTCGTAACTCTGAAGACCTTCGTTTCTTCCTTATCTCTACATCTTTCTATCTGTTGGGCGTTCACTGGGAGCAGCTGGCTTTCTGAATCTTATCCCAACGGGATGCTGGCCCACAATCACCGATTTCATGGAGAATGGCAAGCGCTCCCTAGGATTAAAGGAACGTTGGTTTAAGCTCTCTTTCATCTAACGGCCGCATATTGGTCCTCGCTCGTCCTAAAGAAAACGACGGATGTCTAGGCACATGCCATGGAGTACCTGCTATTCTCCGCGTGGGTTGAGCCTTTATGTCTGCCTATCGTAGTGTTGTCTTGGGGTGAAAATATTTTAAATTGCGCATGCGTGAGCTTGTGCTAGTGCCCATTATTTAACACACATTTGATTATTGTTACATAGCTATATGTCCGTTCCTTGGGCAATGTTAATGAATATAATTGAAAATGGTCTATACTCACGCAAATAAGGTTTCAGTTTTGAAAACGATTATTTACGAGTACATGTATTGAAACAAAGTAATTAAATTTTCATCTTCAGTTATCCAGTAATCAGGAAGACCAAAAATGCATTTGCCTATTCATCTCCTGGTTGACCAGTTTGGGCACAGCTGGTGCATTACAAAGATTTTTACCTTCCCTAATCATCTTTAGGTTTATTAAAATTAATTATTGAACTGCAGGGTCTCGGATTGTTTTTGTGGTAAGGAAACTCAAAACATAAACGCACAATCCCGGCGAGAAAAATGGGCAAGGGTGGACAAGGAAATTATGAATGAGTAACTTCACCACCCCGTTTTTATCAAACTCTACTCAGAGGCTCCCTCTCTCTGCCGCGTTTATCAGGGACCACCTTGTACTGACTCACGCACCACGGGGCCGATATTCGGGTAAACTGGGGGTGGAAATAGGAAGGAGGTTTTCTGGACAGGAGGAGGGAGATTTAGACCGTGGGATGCCGCAGAACTAGATTCCCTCCTACGCCATCAGCTATAAAAATCCGCTCCCACCCGGTGAGGAGGTGTTTCGTCAAGTGGTGCGGCGATCGAGATGCGAGGGATGCCGTGATGGAATTTTGGGCCGTAGTCTAGAGATGGCGTCGTTAGCACATCATCGCTCGGCTAAGTACGAGAGCCTAACTTTCGCAGAGGGGGATGCGAAGAGGGGGGAAGAGGATAGAATGCAACAGCTGGTATCTCTCTAACAGCTGATCGGTTATATTTTTAACTCCTTCTACGGTTGTTCAATGAAGAATTATTATATTTTTAAACAAAATACGAGTACCTGTATGTACTCATCCTCCAGACTTAGATGATCCTTCTCAAAGTGGTCCTCATTGGGTGCAATGCATTTCTCCAACATTTTTTTCCAATCTTCGAAGAAATATTGAAAGCCGTTTCTTCATAGGCCCTTCAAAACCGCCTCAGCAGTCTTCAGCATTGCTTTTGATGGTGAAATACACTTTCCGCGAAGGTGTTTATTCACATTGAGGAACAGTAAAAAGTCACACGGAACGCTATAGGAAAAATAGGTCTGGACTATGGGAAAGATGGGGAATACACTTGGGAATGATTGGGAATTTACAATGGGGAATTGATTTTCGCGATATATTCAGCAGCATTTGTGATGTGCGGTGATGTGCAGGATCGTGGTGCAGGATCCAGCGTGTTGCTGTGAAATGTGGCCTTGGAGAGTTTTCAATATAACCCAAGACTATGCTCCATTTACAGTTGCCTTGCTGGTACGACATACTGATGCATCATTCCCTGGATATCGAAAAATTATGTCACCATAATTTTCCCAGCGCAAGCAACCACTGGATTTTTTTTGGTGCTGGCAAATATGACATAAAATTAAATTTGTGCACAGTAAGCTATTTGAAGTAAAAATTATAATCAACTCTTTATTGAATAACCTTCGTATTTATTTTTCAGCGTAATTTTCACTACCCAGTTGGTTTCTCGCCTTCGGATATTTACTTAATCCTCAAATGATCCTCATCACTCGTCTTCTTTTTTCGATCTTCGTAATTATCTTTTTCTTTATTCATGGATGCGTTATCTATCAATATGCTCCCTCTATTCATTTCGTTTTATTTTTATTAACGATCTCATTTATTATAAGAGAAACACAGACACTTTGCAATTTTCCACTTAATAAAAATTT
>LYUA01000369.1:184995-196190 GCA_002093875.1 Calopteryx splendens
AAGGGGGTGGAAAGGGCGATCCGGAGGGGGAAGGTGGAGGGAGAGGGGGCACGGAGGGGAAGTTACGGGCAGCACTTTTGCCTACTTTCTATCCGCGCTCGCCTGAGTCGGCCACAAGGCAAGTCGGTGCGAGAGGAGGTCGTGGCACACACACATTCACAGCCAACCTCCCTGCTTCCTCAGTGTGTCAGAGAGAGAATCGGGAGTTGTGCCGGCGAAAGGAACTCGGCTGTGAACGGGTTCTCTCCCCGCATTTGGTGTCGGTGGCCCCGCTCATTTCGGCGCGCGCAAAAACTCGTGGAACTGGTGCTCTCGTGCACCGGAGGAGATTATGAATTTTTTTTCCGGTGTTCCTCGATGACTTGCCACCGGAAGCCTTAGGTACTAGGATCGCGCACCGGGGAGTATATTCATAGCTTCCGAGCTCCGGTTCAAGAAACCTGAGCAGGAGGAGAAATTAGTCTTCGAGTTCTTGCGTTTTGTGTGATTCCGTTTCTCGCTTCTGAATGGAGTGCCGAGCTTAACTTCGGGGACGCTTGGATCTTCCCAGGAAGTGGTGTCGTGTGGTCGACTGTTTTTGGTGTTTTCCCAGGACGCATGTTCCAAATTGCCTGTGGAGTCTTATAGCATCGAAAAATGGCCGCACAGGCGGCGAAGTACAGGGTTATAACCCTTTCCTCAGTAGTGCTCCTGTTGTTTTTGGTGCTGCTAGCTGCCAATGGACACACACCGGGTAAGTGTTTACGGGAAACATTTTCCCCGAGTATTTTTTTTGCTGCAAGGATGTCGCTGGCGTGTGATGCTCGTTGGCTCCGAACAGGTGACACGTAAAGAAAGTGGCATCGGGGGAAATATTTGGGTTATCAGTTCAATAGGCCACGTGCAGAAATTAGTGGAGGATGATAATACCGCGGCCTTTGTTGGAATTTTGAACTTCTTTCAGTAATTGCACAGTGGAAGAGAGGGTTTGCCGTAATAAGGTACTTCTTTCGTACTCTGCCGCGTATTCTCAATGTGGCTCACGTTACATTTATTTTATGCGGAAAATTTTCATCGATTGTTGATCTCGTTCTTAGTTCTGCCAGCTGTACCATTTTATTTTCCCCCTATTATTCTTACCATTAACCGACCTCTGGTTCGAAACGAATCTACGAAGTGAACTAGGTATAGGCTAGGTATAGGTAGGTAAAATGCTTTTCGGCATAAGTTATCATCTTTATCTTTGAAGGTTTGCTGAAGTTCCAATAAGTCATCAAAGTTGCCCTATCGCTATCAGGGCATTTTACCCACTCTCGTAGCGTGCCCGAGGATGATCGCTTCTCGGTCGACTTGCGGAAACTTAGGTTAGTGTCCTACGTGAAGAATTGCTGAGCGAAGGAAAAGTTTCTCTATCGTCATTAAAGTGCAAGATGCCTTGAGCAACAGCAGGAAAGGCCTCCTGCTAAAGTTCCCGCTGACATTCTGAGTTCAAATCGTTTATAAAGCACGAAAAACTGGCGACCTGGAGGGAATGCCTTTGGAAAGATCCCGCGTTTCACTTGGAACTAAGTTCTCGCTAGCCGATTTCCGTATTCGGGGTTGGGGCTATTACGTGCGCAACAACCCGCTCCGTTCGACAAGACTGTCACAATATTAACGATGTTTTATCACTGGCGAGTTTTCCTTAGTGTGATTCAAGATATTTGTTGTGCGTGTGTCTCCATTTGACCAATGAGTACCTGTGGGCAATTGAGACATTCCTATTGACTTATCTTTGAAATTGTGTCCTTTAGCTGTTTTTTCGGGGTTTTATGATAATTAATTTATAGCTCCTATGAAACAACAGGTATAACAATTCTTACATTTGATGGGTTCCAAATGACATTACCGTGATTGTGCTTCCATGGACCAAATCTTCTACGTTCAAAATAATGCATGAACAACTAGTTTATTTTGGTTTAATTCACAAGTTTGATTGTTATTAATATATTTTTACAGTGATTAGTGTACTTTTAAACTGAATTGACTTTGCTGAGGATGTACCGGATTAAAGGGACTAATGGAATGTTTACTTGAAATCAAAGAGCTCGAATTTTGTCAAATTAGTAGTTAATGTTTCATTACTTTAAAGATTTGAAATTTCAATAGCCTTCAGCCATTTATTGTTTGCGAGCGGCTAAAAAGCAGAACAGCAGTTCAGTTTGGCAGTTAGTAAGTTAAAAATCCCTTAACTTTAAAAAGAATTGTGTAGTTATAGCTTTGTTGGGGGAGGCCTTTCGTGGTAAAAAAATCTTTTTGACATAAACCTAAACACGAACTGAGGACCGTTTTGTTTTTGCGCGAATTTTATTTGGTTAGAAATGTTCGCCCTAATTAGAGGATCAACTCTTGGAACTGTCAGATATGCATTGCAATGAGTGCTATTTAATATTTATCAGCCTCGTTTCTTAAAAATTATTCAAACATTTTTGTGCTCAATCATATTTGTGAATTGTGAATATTAAGTTGTATTTTTGTTTTCTTGTGAATACTGCTTAGTCATGATTTTACTGAATTCTTTGCGAGAATTTGCGTGCTTAATAAATTAAAAGTTAATGCTTGTACCAACCAAAAGAATTCTGTATATTGATTTATGTATTATTTAAATATCACCGTTCAAAAATACTGAACGGTTTAGAGAAACTGACAGTAGAATAGAGAACAGATTTTTTATGTCAGTCGTTTTCCAGTTCACATAAAGTAAACGCTTTGAAAAGTATTTATTGCATTAAAAATTAGTTCTGAAAGATATAATTTATTCATCATTGAAAAAATAAATGTTAGTGCTATTAATGTGCTATGTCCTACGTTCCGCCGATATTGACTGGTATATGCATTTTTTATAATGAATGGTCTTTGAAAGAAAATAATTAATATCAACTGCTGCGCGTTTTGATAGGCCAATTAAACTTTTATAAAAACATTGTTGGTGTACCTAGTCCTTTTATATTTCGTAATATGGCAGAAGATATTTTTTTCTTCTGGGATGATGAAATATACATTTTGACGTGTTAAATGCATTTTTTGGTGATAGTTCAACCGTAAATTCTCTTATTTTTTTACCCTTTATAAGCTGTGATAAGTTATGTAAGTAGGGTGATTCCTTTAGGCTAAATGCTGATAAACATTACCATTATCTCGCAATTTCAATTCCTCATGAGTGCTTTCAAAATCATCCCGGGCAGTACAAGGGTGAGGTCTTTGTCCACGCTTAATGCTGGTTGCATAGGGTGATTGTCCTATTGTAAAGAATCGATCAGGACGTTATATTGTGTCTTGTTAAATCATTGTAATGCCTGGTCGCTGCTTTCATGAATGAAACGCGCCTGAACGGTTGTACCCGCCGGAGACTTGAACGCTTGCATGGATATGCCACGAGTTTCCATTTAGCTGTTCTGGGGGCTCTTTACGTCATTAAGTCGATAATTTCTCCACTGTGATCCTTATTTTACCTGCGAGGCTTGATATGTTTTTTACGAGAGTATTTTTCTCTTTCCTTTTCCTCTATCCCGTAAACCATAGTCTCTTACCCCGCATCGACGCGGCGTCCGTTGACCGAGTAACGGGACATTTCATCGAGCGGGGAACTGGGAGAAGTTCCCTCTCCTCTATCCTCGCCCCGTTTTCATTCTCCACTTCCACCTCATTCCTCTTCTTTTGCTTTTTTCGTCCGCCGTCACTAAGTAGACGCAATTTTAGAACCGTTCTACGTCTATTCTGCTGATATTTTTGTTCTTATTGCCTGTAATTTTGGTGTTTTTTTTGTAAAATGGGGCTTAGTGCCGTAAAGTCTTCCTTTCAGAAGTATTTTTATTACTTTTCAAATTTTGGTTGCTTGCTAGCGACGATATTATTGCAATTAGGCTCAGCATTCATGTACCACTGAACAAAAAATGGAAGTTGTTCGAACTCTCTTTCCTGGAATCTCTGCAGAACTCTACCTCTACTGAAGCACTGAAAGATTTCTTTTCGACAACCCACCGGAGTTTATAGCTAGATTACAGGTTAATTAAAATTATTAGTGATATGGTCTATTTTCTTTGCTATATTTTTAACTTGTGTTTAACAAATGGTCAACTATACAGCGTTCTAAAAATAGCCGTTGTCAATCCCCTACCCAAGTAAGGCAATCGGTGTTAATGTGCTGAAGTATTGACCAAATTTAATGCTGTCCGTTTTAGCTGTTATGACTCGCTCTATGAATAATTCTTGAGTTATTTATAGATAAAAGTAAATGTTTAAACCAAAAATTAAATGGCTTAAGGAATGACTAAGTTAGTAACTTAAGATTCATGACTATCAACTACAATGCCGTTCAATATGATAAACATTGGCTTTTCGTTAGTATAGAGTTAGGATTTTGATTAGTACGACCCTATGTTCTTATTGTATAAGCTAGGGCAAGGCGTAAACTTGAAATTTCATTAGATTTGTTTGGAAACTAGATTCCCTTACAGCTCCATTCCGTAAGAATTTAAAAGTGTTGTGATTTTGAACTTTTTTATTCTGGTGGACCCAAGGGTGTGTCTATTGGGTTCAATTTTATTTCAGTATATTATGTTTGATTTATGCGATTCTGATCGTAAAGATCTATTAACTGCATTGGCAGATGATCTATTTATGAGTGCATAAAAGTTTGAAATGGGAACAAGTGCATAATAATATTCAATCGGGTGTAACTTGTCTTAGCACAGGGATTTTGGGATACATTTCAGCTTAATTATTAAAAGATAGTGTTGCATAAATTGTCATCAATTAAAAATTTACTACGCCATTCTTATACGTGATCGTGAATTGATTGTTTTAAGCGCATTGAATTGTAACTCGTAACAGAGTTTTAATGCTATGAGTAATATTGGAACCGTAATTGATATGAGAATATCATCATGATAACAATTAACTACTCTGAAATCCTTTAGAATAGAATTTGTTTATTTGCTTTAAGCCTTTGAAAGTAAGTCATTTACTAATCATTTGTATATTTCAAGATGAAGTATTATTTGATAAATTGGGGATTTATATAAAATGGGTGTTTATCAAAACTATAAAAAAGTACAGCATCTACTTTTCTCGGTAGGAACTCATGGTTTTATAGAAGCTTTCTTATGTACGACCCATTGTGCTTTCTCCGTAATGGGTAGGTACATTTCTCAATTTGTGAGTAAAACATTATGGCCCTGATGGTTAATATCACTTGCATTTTACCAAATTCTAATAAACTCTGTCCAAACGGTGAATTTAAATGAGGCATACGACTTTTTATGTTTTCTCATGAAATGTTGCCCGTAAGAGAAAGTTAAATTTTAAGATTTGTACTACTCGGCTACTATGCCAAACTCTTTTTAATTGTTTTTCTTAGATGAAAAATTTAATTTTTCTTTCCTTGCAAGAATAGTACTTTATATTTCTTTTGTTACGTTGCATTTGTGTACCCCTCTTCTTTTTGGATATATATTTACAAACATTTCGATGTTATGTCGTCTCTTAGTCTGCATGTATATTATACAAGGGCGTTACAGGTAGTGTTAGGACTTCAGCCATTAATTAATGAAAAGGGGGTAATTCTTGCGCTATATTGTTAAATTTGCCAGTATCAGCCTCTGAAGGTTTCCATTTTGTATTCCATGTTGAATTTTTAATTTAATCTGGCTATAGATCTTACCTGTATTATTTAAGCTACGAACTCTTCAGTATTGTAATTATTTTGAAGATCGTCACTCCTTGTTACATTTGGTGGTTTTATCGATACCTAAATATATTAGATAATGGCGGATGATAATTATGCGTCCTTAACATACAATACTTCATATTCATTTAGTCTAATGATTCTCGTTGAATCTCTTAGAATGACAACCCATAGAGGGAGAAAACAGAAGACATAGAAATTATCGAAAAGCTGAAATCGGTTCCACTGCACGACATTTAAGCCCTGAAGCATTCAACCCCGCGACTATTCGACCACGGATATTTAACCCCATTGGCACTGTTAATCACACGTCAGGGCGCATATATCGCGGAAATGTATATCGATGGATGCTAATAATAAGAACGCCAAAGTGCAAGATGATAATATTTGCGTGTTCGCAGTACAAATAAAGTGGCATATGCTCAAATAAACATTTATTAGGGGATGTAACGGAAATTGTAATCGAATCTTATCTTTTACATCTTTTACAAACCCTCATAAATGTTTATTTGGACAGTCACCACATTATTAGTGATGTCATCACGCATATATTATTTTCATGCATATTGAAATTCCATTATTATGCCTGCGATCGATCGATATATCGCCGTGCGATATGCGCCCGGGTGAGAAATTTCCGAGTAAATATCAATGGATTGTAAAGCCAAGGGGTTGGACCTCTAAGGGGTTTCAACGTCAAGGGGTTGTACTGTCATTTCGCTGAAATTACCGGTGTCGATTGGTCGTGGGGCTGAATTGTCACGGAGCTGTAATGGCGAAGTAGTTTGGTTGGGGCTCGAATGACCGAGGCAGTACGGACGTGATAATATCTACTATATTCAGAATTCATTACTACTGATACGTGTTTTTACACAGGAAGTGATTTGAATACGTAATTGATTAGTTACACTTGGTAGCGGACCTCAGTAATCCCAGTTATAATTTTAATAATGCATATTTCAACCTACGGCAGTTTCCAGGAGGCAAGGTTAACCTACGTGGTTATGTGACCAGACCCATGGAAAGGGTCTTTTCCTGAGGGAACGATTTAGTATTAACCTTTGGCGTAAGAGCACCTTCGGCTTCACTCAAGCTGCCCGATTTTTCGGGTATCATAATGTTCTGGGAGATCGGAGGCGGCATTAGGAAAGGAACTGACACCTTTACCGTAATATTTGTATTTCTCAATGCGGAGGGAATAGCGGGAGAGGAACTCTGCCCTCACCTATGTAGATAATTGTCCACTCAACCTTCCAGTAAATCACTGTGGTTTTTTTGGAGGGTTAGCTCTACCATTGCTATAAAAAAACCGTAACTACTGTTTCCGTTTAGAGTATTATTAAAAAACATCTGTGTGAAATGAATTCTTGGAAGTTATTATAACGAGTGAAAGAATCACTAAAGAGTATTCTCTCGATCCGTATAGGCGTACTTATGACATTAGAGATTAATTTATTAATTGATTAAAATGTTTCATGTTTGGTTGTAAATAGAGGATAGTGTCATTTAAAAATATGAATGTTTTTAATAGCCAACTAGGAAAAGTTAAAACTTTGCATAGCAATTCCCTTGGTATGTCCTATCGTAATATCACGTGAAAACTTTCCATTAGGATGGAAAACACGTGATATAATAAAATATTTGAATAAGTCTGATTACAAATCTTAATGCAGCAATTGGTTTCATGATTGATGTGATTTTCTGTTTTGTATTAACTCTTGCGACGTTTATTATCTCCACTTTACTTCCAACCGCTTTCAATGATCGAACTGAGGAATGAGAGAGCGCATTTGTGATAATCGTTTGCGTTCCATTAAAGTTGAAGTCATTTGATAAAAGACGGTTGTAATTATTTATTACATTCAGTCGGAGAATGAAATATAAGGTGAATGCGAGTACACTTTTGGTCGCGTAGATAAATATATCATGCGGGTAAATGATGCCCACGAATTTCAAACTGAAAAAAAATTCACGAAAATGAAATCTGCACTGCTTTAGATCTCATCTTATGCAGGTGCATGGGCAATAATTTATGCGGAAATTTTTTCGTGTGAAAATCCTTTCTTAAAATGCCGATTCGGTCTTAATATATTTCAAAGTACTCGTCCAGCTTTGGATCGGTGAAAGTGCACTTTTACGCGTGAAACTTTTCTGCCTGGCAAGAGATGGGAAATCTTTCGCTTGATGGTCTCGCTAATGGGGGATACAAATCAGCTCTTGGGCAATGTTTTAGCTTGAAGTGAGTGTATGGGGGGTAGTATTTATGTTGTCTCTCATCAGAGAGTGGCGTCGGTTCAAGTTGATGTTTTACAGCAAAATTCACCGCTCAGCGCTTCGTTTCCATTTCTTCGACAGTACCTAGCGCACTACCTTTATGTGCTTTGACGTTAATTGGGTAATTTGTTAAGTCGACTTGAAAACCGTTTTTGGCTATGGGGTGAGCTTCGGAAAGAAATTTGAAATTTATAAAGCGTTTCTCTGGGTATCGATACTGAGAAAATACGATGTGATTCGCTCACATGCATTGATTGCTTAGCTAAATTCAGGAAAAATGGTATCCTTAATTATCCCTCCCCGCATTCTCCCACCCTTTCATACGGGAACTCTCTGAGGCCCGGTTTTATAACGTCTCGTAAAAGGCAATCGTTAGTTAGCGTGGACGTTTACTTAACGTAGATCTTACAGACAGGCTGTTTTATAAACAACTCAGACCGCTTGTTAGTAAACATAAACACGCCTACCGAACTTACTCCGTCTTGAGGTAACGGTTGGTGTATACTTAAATACCGATTATAAAACTGACATTTGGATTTTCCCGATTTAAAGTTAACCCTGAGTTTATATATAGGTATTATATAAAGTCGGACCCAAAAATGCAGAAGGCTACTTTCCAGGAAAGCAAAAACGAATACGCATTTCGAAGTAGTATTTATTTTTGGCATCAATAGGATTGCTGTCTTATGATCGGAGCATGTGAGTGGGCACTAATATTTTTCGTTATTTTTATTTGGTTATTTTGTTCTCTTTCGTCGGTAATTCATATAAACAATAAAATTCCGAGCTGTCACGTTAATGGTTCCTTGAAAATTATCCATTCCTTGTAAGCTTTCAAAGCGAGAGATGAGAACTAACATTCACATTAAGTTTCTAATAGCTAATTATTGCGTTACGTGCATATTACCAAGGTTTATGAGTGCATTATTTTTTCTAAAGATGTGCATGCCATGCGAAGCCGAACGACTGCATTTTCCCTGACTTTTTCGGCCGTTGAGGTCACTTCTCGTCTCTCGAGCGCGTCAAATTAAGTAATTGGAAGGCAACTATAAGAGAGCATCGTAAAATGTCTTAATGTGGGTAAGTTGGCTGTAGACCTGGAGTTGAAGATGAAAATCAACGCATGATGTTCATGATTAACTTTCATCGTAATGCTCCCGAGCACACCCTTCGGTTAAGGGTTTTGCATGATTAGTTTGTTATTAAGTCTCACATTGCATGACGAGGGCCTTTTCTTGCAGGGTATTTACACAGATATAATTATTGGTCATTTATTTTTTTGAACGAATACTGCCGGAGAAATAGGTGTCGGAATGACTACAAGACGTTGCCTATATCGTCAATATTGACGGCGGTTATTGGATTAATATCTTTTTAGCAATAGCTCAACTTTGATTATTTCTTTTCCATTTCTTCAATATTTAATTATTTAATTAAACTGATTGATATTTAATTTAAACTGATTGCTCAGAATCTTAATAATCAATATAGGGTGATTTATTGCGATATGAACTTAGAGAATCTTGTGGTGTAATTATAATATGGTCCATTCACACGTAGATCGTCAAAATCCAACTTAGTTATATGTACTTGCAATCTGTGCTCATCGTTCAATTGTGAAAACATAATTGCTCTTGTAAAAAATACTCGTTCCTACGTTCTAACAATAATCATCGAAACATATAAGACAAACCCTTGCTGGTGTGTTAATTTTTTTTAAAGAATGTTTTTTTAAAGTCTTCGATGAATGAATACTTGCAGGGGGGCTAAAAAATATTTACTTCAGTTCACCAAACGTTGATAACCAACTATTTTATGACTTTATATTATTATTACTTTATACTTCATATATACTTTACTATGGGCTACAGTTCCTCTAAATGTGATTTCTGAAACTTGAAGAATGCAGTGAAGCTGTTGCATTGAATTGCGTTACGTGAGCTAGGGCTCACTCTTGATGAGGCATTTTCAGGCCAAGTGATTTGTGTTACTTCAGCCCCTGAGTTCCCTTGCATTCACTCCTTCATTGTGCGAATGATTCATGGGCATATTTCAATTAGAAGAACGCCAAGGGAAATCGTAAAATATTGCTCATAAATCAGAGTTCAAGGCACCCTTCGTAATTCCTACAATTGTTTCAAACGGGCCTCGCCCCTCGTGAGTGTTCGCCCTGGGTGGCGGCCCATTTCGCTCTCATGATGGAGCAGACCCTGGAGATTCATATGAAACAAATTGTTTCATGTAGCATCCAGTTGATTAGGTAAAATAATGCTCACGTATTCCCTGCAAGCCACGATTAGTGTGGTAGTTCCAGGGGGAACCATAGCGGGATTTACGATGCATTAAGAAATATGTATGAGACAATTGGTAATATTTTATGGCGCTAACTATCGTTTTTAGTACGAATTATGGAAGGGGAAAATTATTTCTCATGTTGCTTTGTACGAATATTTCCCATACCTTCTCATTGTGGCCTCTCATGCTCTGTGACAATTATTCCCCCGAGTCAGCATTAAACTTGTACAATTTTTACTTATCCAGTCGCGTATGTAATCTTTGTACCTGTAACAGGTCTCTTTCTGCCTTTTCAACTAGCGGTTATCCTTCAAATTGCTGAACTGACGTGTTAAATATAAACTAACACTTAAATACCAGATTACTTCCTATAATAGGGTGGTACACTATACACAATATGTCCTCTGAATTCCTTAAATGAGAAAAAAATTGTGAAGGGACGACTCTGGAAGTAGTCATTCCTCTCGTCAAAGATTAGGGTCTCCTTACTGTTGAGTGTGGATTATTTTAACATAGACCTTAAATTTTCAGTGAGAATAAAAAAGTCATAATTTTTATCATTATTATTCCTATATGACTTAATCATGTTTATTGTCATGTGTGTGACGTTGTCGTGTGTGTGTGTTATGTCATGTTGCCTGTGTATAGCCCATGGATTTATCATTTTTAAATTATGAAATTCAGATTAACTGGAATACTTTTTCTTGTTCCGAAAAGCAAATGTCCATGAATTGATGTCATAATAAAAATAGGATTATGATATTTAAACGGAATCATTTTGATGAAAAGTGATTAGAATGATGTGAATTATTAAAAAGGTTTTCGTCAGCCTTTGTAAATTTCGCTTCAAGTATAATAGCGTTGTGAAATAAATGCATATAAACATAAATAAATAAATATATATATAAGTATATATATATAT
>LYUA01000369.1:196278-206508 GCA_002093875.1 Calopteryx splendens
TATATATATCTAACGAGATTATCTCGGGTAGCTAGTGGTTATGCTGTTCACACTAGCAACTACATTGATCGCATAGTTCGTACCATAAATTACCATAAATAAGTTGAAATCTCATTCTTGATGTTATCCTCCAGTTACATATCAAATTGTGTCCCAGTAAGCAACGTTTTGGCGTTTAGAATAAAAATATTATGTACATTCATTATCACAGTTATCATTTATGGGTTTAATGAAACAACTAGATCCAGTTTTCAGTGAGCAGCAAATAGAGTGTTAATTGCTATAAAGTTTTTTGTTTTTGCTTGTATTAATTGAATAAATATTTTCGCCCCAGTCCTACGTTTTTCCAGATTACCTACTGCCCCCATGAACTTTTTCAAGTGGAGGTAAAATTTTATACCCGTATACCTAAAATTAGTATTCTGTCATCGAGTTTTTTCCAACTAGCCCGACCCCAGACATGCCGCATTTAAATGGATATTGAAATGATTGTGAATTGACTATTTGCGATTTAGTTACCAGTACTTGTGAGTTCACATCCAGCTATCACTCTCTCTTTTTACTAGCCTTGCAGTGATGACAAAGTATGCAAGTCTCCGTGTCGGTGGCAATCGAATCCACGACATTTGAATACATACGTTGGTAGTGAACTGACCCAGAGTTTCTCAACCGATAATCTGCCGCAACTTGACTGCGCCTGTGGAAATGCTTATAGTTTGCTGTGGGAGCCTGTGACTTCGGAAAGGTTGGGAAACGTTGTAAATAAGGCCATTGTAGTAATTTGAATTCGTGACTTCAGGGAATAAGGAATTATTGTTTCATGTCGTGTTTCTATTGTTTCCATGGCATCGACCCTCAATTCTTGGGCCTCTTTCGGTAGAAATTCTAGGTCGATTGAGTGCACTTTCCCGGTTCGAATTTTTTCTAGTATGGGAATGAAAATAAAATAAGTGTTAACATTATTGATGAAACATAGTAGGCAATTAGATTTAGTATTTTCCAAATGATTCTTTAGAAAAAATGTTAAGCGATCACTTTTACTTTTCTATTAAAATACGCCTATGATTGAGCGTCTATAAGCGGGAAAATTAATTCTAAACGGCCCGCTTTTATTTTTATCTTAACGACCAAGTATTATCAGCGATGAGAATTTTACTAGAGGTGAGCGAAGTTTTTTTTAACGAATAGGTACTCAAGGGTCTGACAAAAGGGTTGGGAGACGCCGTAACAGATAGTCAATTGGTTAATCCTGATATTTCACCACCACGTGACTGGCTATTCTAGGAATCTTAAGTTAATAACTTGTCTCCGTGTCGTTTCTTGTGTGAGCATGAATTGGAGCTTACTGCGAATTACCGTCTCCTATGCTTATCAGATCCTAGACTCGGTGGAGCATCTCGAACGTCGTAAGCGTTCCGGCTATCTCATTTAGTCGGGTGGGGTTGATTTCTCTAATGGGAGCATTGCCGCGGCGGGACAATGCAAAACGCCTTGACTGCAGCCTAATTTATTCCTTTCCGATCGTAATGGGAGAGTGCGGATGGTTTTATGGATTTACAATGTGGCATGCCGTTTCAGAGCGCAAGTGTTTCACTATAATTCTAAGGCGTGTGATGGTGTAATTGTAGTGAAATTCCTTCCCGGGTGGGGAACATAAGGGGGACTCGAAGTGTTGAAATTATGTAAAAAATTCTCAAAGTTAATGACCGTTTGAGTTTGGAACTTTGGCTCAAGGATGCGATTTCATGTGTTGAAGTATCCATTACTTGCGTCCGAAACAATAAATGACAATGTATCATCCTGCTTGAAATGCCTTAAGATTTGTGAGGGCTAGAATGTGCATTGCTATTGCAGGTGAAAACTTCAAAAAATTATCTGCAGATGAAAGAGAACGCGAAACGTATACGCTAATGGATAATCTGTTTCTGTATAAATCTTAAAAAAATTATAGTGAAACTAGGTGAATCCATGGCTCATCATCATCATATTATCAATCCTTTGATTGACGTTTTCTGCCCTCCAAGTTGTCCTTTTAACTGTCAAGTTCTTCATGCCTATATAGCTACTGGGGTTGGTTTGCTTCATCACTTGCTAATCATAACTCATCCTTGGTCCTGCAGTTCTTTTATTCCATGGTTCCTTCCATACTAGTGTTCATGGAAAAACTATTGTTTAAATGCCACTATAATTGGTTACCTATCTATTTGTAACCGGTTTTTAATTTTCGGTGATAGTTCAGTCCGAACTCAGCTTAAAAAATCTTTTTTTTTTGGAAGTTCAAACGATCATAAAGTAGAGAGATTACCTACTCGAGAAATGTAACATCAGCTAGCCATTTTTACAGAATTGGTCATAACATATGGGTATACTTCTTCTTTTAATACGTTTAAGTGTATTCTGAAATCCTTGAAAAAAAATGTCATTTTATCCGGTAGTCCATTTGTAAGAGTATCCGTTTTTGTTGAACATATAGGTAAAACATGAGATAAATAGGATTACCACAAGAGTACCGCAGCAATGCTATTCTGAAGATTAGTTAAGTAGGAATTTTTATTTAAATATTTGAGTAGAAGAGCATAAACAAGTGCAGGTATAACAGAAAAATGTATGGGAATCGTTTACTGACAATGTTTGTCCAATAATGCCACGATAGTTGTAAATAGTCTTTGGATGGCTAACAGTCTGGAGAAAATTAGGGCTTCTATCCATTGTGTGTATACAAGAAGTCATGGGAGGCATTGTAAGGGCCGAAGTGTGTTTTCAAAGGATTATGCTGACCCTTATTGAAACGTGATGGCCACTAGGCAGAATCATTATCAGTGTGCCGTTATCCGGGTAAAGACCAAATGCGTTTGTAATTGAGGGAGAGATTTAATGCCGGTGGCAGTCTTGAGTTTGAGGTGTGAAAGGTTCTTTCTCTCTTTTTTCTAAAAATTCTCATTAGAAGTTAATACTTGGGTTTAATTCCTTTTATTTAGGCCATACAGTTGATAGGTGATGGAGTTGAAGCCTTAGAGTTGCTTATTATTGTTCATCCATCATCTCATGTAAATACTGGTCTCGGCTCTTTAACTCGGCTGTGCCGAAGTATGTGAATTAAATTAATTTCCGCACTAGAGCCATTTTCTCGGCCACCCTCAAAGTGGTGGTCCTGTTGGGTAGGTGAACGCTATTACTGCCTTTTACTATTAGGTAATCTCAAGCTCCGCAAGCTGTAATTATAATTCTTTTTCTCCGTGGAGGAATTTGATACATGTCTGCTTTTAAGCTTTTAATCTTTGATTTTCAAACTGATATCATTAGTTAAATGACGGTGATTTATTGGGATTAAATACGCTTCTTACGATGCCTGTATTTCATACTTTAATGGGAAACACAGCTCATCAGTCTTTTAACTTAAGTGACAGGTACACTATTTTTCTGCCTTATAAATACTGTCTAAACACACATTCCACTAGGTCACATGCAATTTAATAACAGCAGGAGAAATCGTGATGAATAAATGCATACACACTGTAGGCATCATGTCATTCATTATTACTTGTTAGTTTAAGATAAAGACTAAAGACCACCGTGTCTTTTACCTTCGGAGTACGTTTGAAACCGTTTAGATTCATTACATTTCTCTTTTCCTGTTTCCTCGTGTTAGAAAGTCTTATGGTTAATGTTAATACATATTTCAGCTTTCTAACTTGTAGAAAGCAACCAGTTAGATCCTCAATGATGATTTTTTTAAATGAATAGGAAGAAAATTAGCTTGTAATGGGAATTGTATTTTTAAAATACTGAAAATTTGGCGCTGCCTTTCAATTTTTATTATATGTCTCTTGCATTTTACCCTATGTCATAAGTTTTATTTATTTCGACTGCGGAAGTTAAAAATCACCAGTATAATCGCCATGTTACTTGATAGTTAAATAATCTTAGTTAGTTGCTATATCGTATTATCTACCTTCCGTTGGTTCATTTATGCCGCTGATTTTTTTTGGTGTAAAGGTTTTTTTCATTGAAAAAAAAATATTTATTTTCTCCAAAATATATATGCAAAAATTTTAAGTCACCTTTTATAAATTTTAGTACGTATATATGTTTAATTTTAAAATTTTCGGATGGCTTATGATATCCCATATAAAATAAAAATTAATGTTTAAACATTAAGCCGCAGCTTGTCTACGTGGGGTAAGAAATCGTGTTTTTTCAGGCAAGTTCCCTTCATCAGAACATTCTCCAAGCAGAGTTATTTTATATAACGTCTCGTGTTAGTGACCTGATGGACTAGTTGCTCCGATGACTAAATTGTGTTTATCGGCATGATTACTCGAGGCAATCAATTCACGGCCCACGCGAGTAAGAGATGACCAGCTCCAAAAAATGTTTCTCATCATAAGTGTGTAAGTAAATGAAATTGATTTATTTTTTTTAAATCAACGCATATGGAATATTGAAAAAAAACGAGTCCTCAACTATTGCTAAACATGCGACGGGAAAATTTTTGTGCTTCCCATTAGTAACGCAAAGCGCGAAATGGTGGATATGTGAGCACACGTTCAACTCTAGATCTATTTTAAGTACTTACTTATAACGGGTATAACTATGGGTAAAACCGTTAAAATAAGAAATGTGGGTAAAACCGTTTCCAATATTCATTGGCTATTCATTTGATCCGTAATATCTTATATTGACAAACATGGCCGAGTAGAGTGTAGCTCTTTGGTTTTTAAATAAGGTTTTTAATATTTTTGATACATTTCTGCAGCACTTTCTCCTTGGTGGAACCAATGCTTCTTTCTTCCAAATTATTCCCCAGGTTAATAGAGGCATCAACGGCTAATTCAGAAAGGTGTTTTGGAAAGCTCGCGAAGGCGTTTGAAATAAAAGTGGCGTCCTGGGTTAATCTTGCGGGGAGATTGCCATCTGATCGGGGTTTAATTTTTACCGAAACTAGGAATGTGCAATTCATTATAGGATAAGCGGATCTGCACTAAACGATTACCCCAACACTTTTTTGCCATAGATGCTGAGATTGGCGAGAGCACTTCCAGAGCGGCTTTGGATATATTATTAAATCTGCCTCTATGCTCAATAAGATTGAGGAGTCAAGCGGATATCTACCGTTCGGTCGGAGATAGTTTTTGTCGCAACGACGTTTGAAGGTCAATGCAGGCCACCGTTGTTTTTTTTTGGGTACACCATTGATGTTGTTTATTTTTTGTATTTTATGTATTTTATTTTAAATCTCCCTCTCTCACCGCATTGAGAAGCGCACAAGGCAATGGGGTCGTCGCCATACACCTTTGCGAACAAGGTTTTCTGCAAGGACCTTTTTCATGAATAGACGCCATCATGAATCAAATAACGGATTACTCCGTTTGAATTTTCACATTTGATGAGTCACTTTACGAGTTTGGTGCTCATACCAACGTGGAAGCTACCGTATTTATTCTTTGACCTCATTTCCTGGAATTAATTTGATTTTTCGTGAACTCTGTGAGAAAATATTACATTTATAGAGCTTACGCATCTATGTATGTCTTACGGAAACTTTTAAGGCGGCGTTCAGCTTTCTTAATCGGGCACCTCCCTCATTAAATGGAAAAGTTAGAAAATAGTGGAAATTAATTCGTTTTGATGGATAATTTATGTAGGCTTCTGATTTTTTTATAGACTTCCGAAATTATAGATTACGTGTGAGAGTCGAGACATTCCGGTAGGCATTTATTTTTGTGTGTGTTGCAGTGAATTTGTTGTGCCATCCGATGGAAATTTAAAATATTGGTCCCATGTTGCCTAACATTTAGAGCTGACTAGTGTTGACGATAGTTTTATCTCCACATCTTCTTTTCCAGTTTACTACATCCACAAACTGTCAATAATGTCCTTAATTAACCTTGAATGTCGCTCACTATTAACCATTGTAGATTCTAGGTATTGTTATATTAAAACACATGATCGGCATGCAACTTATTCACGTCCCCCGTTTTCAAATGAGCAGTAGTAGCGTTGTTTGCTTATTGTCCATTAGTTGGTTGAGTTTCCTTGTGAGAAAGGGGCTGGTCGTTGAAAATATTACTCTGCGGCAGTCGCGAAGTCACGTGCAGTTGTATTACTGTGCATTATTTCTCCTTGATCCACGTCAACGGCGATAGTTGACCCCAGAGAATACCCGCTAAGAAATATCAACCTCTACACTTACAGTAGCGTTAAGACCCTTCATATCCATTATATTAGGGTGTGAGAAATTTGTCCCTGGAGGGAATGTTACTTGCATCGGCCTTAGCTCTCTCTCTCTCTCTCTCATTAACGGCAAAAGGAGCTTAGTGTAATGGTCCCGAGATGTGTTGTGAATAGCATTTTAGAGGGCTATTTTATTTGCAGAGAATGCAATCATTTCAAGTCAAGAAGAGTGTGACGCAAAATGTTTAGCGCTTGAAGGTGGGAAAATTGATACAGGAATTGGGTTCCCCACACTGTTAAGAACATTGCCGTATCAAATTACCGCCTCTCAATCATGACCACTTTTTAACTTATTTGAGGACGTGACTCGGATCCTAAAAATGATTACTTCCTCCATGAACAGTATGGCGATCGGATGTTATATCATTTCTGTCTGGTAGTAACGTGAAGCATATTTCAGCCTGGATATTACTTCAGGGATGAAGGTAAATTTGTTCGTCACACCGCCGAAAACGGCGAAGCCATCGATGAATCCTTGGAATGAAATGTTATTGCTTTAAAAAAACAAATTATTCTCTCCACCCTGGAGAAGTCAACGTCCGGTGTGAATATTGGCGTGATTCCACGCGGCGTATGCTAGGATGGGTGATGCAATTTTTTCTCCCGCCTTCTTTATTTCCTTGCCAGAGTACAAGTGTTTCCGGTAGTGTTGTTTCTCATTTAACCCGTTCAGACCGCTCGCCGTGACAAGAATTAGGGCTATAAATACCTGGTACGTGGTGTGTTTTTCTTTTATTTTTTTCCCGCGCCCCCCGCTGCGCGAGTAACGAAGTCGTTCTTGTCCGCGTATCTTGCTGACCCCCCGCCATCCCTCCGCGGTCTTCTCCGCTGATCTTCAGTCACTCCCCCTCTCCATTTCATCATCCCACTCCCTCATTTCTCACCTCTCCCGGCTCCGGGCCATGGGAAGAGAGTGGTCATGGTTTTCCATCGCGCGTACAAAATCGTGCTGGAAATCTTTCTGCATAGGGTTTGCAAATGGATCTACACCGCAGTCTTCGAACGGAAATTGGTTTGTTGCTGGAGGTCACCGGTTACCAAACCCTTTGGCGCGTGAAATTAAGACATTGAGGGCGGGAGTGGCAGTTAGTTTCCCCTGCTCCTCCTGTGGTATCCCATTACGTTTCGGATCAATGAAATCACTCGGTGTGCTGACCAGAGGGCGTCCCGAGACATGCAGATTTGATCCCGGTACCCTCCTGGCAGTGATTTGAAGTGTTACCTAAAGCTACATTGAAATAGAATACATTTTATGCAGCCAACTAACAACGGTGGATTTTATCTTTTGTGTGTTCCGCAGCGAGGAAATACCTCGACGAAACGCAGAGTACTGTTTCATTAAATAAGTGGATTAGAATTTGACATTGAATGCGATTCATGAAAGCTAATTAACGTTAGTTCCCTTGCGTTTATTAGCTCGCATGGAATCAGCACACTCCGACCATGTGCGGTGTGATTTCACCATCACTGTGGCAGGCGGTACTTCTTGAAGAGCGTAAGGCTTGTGACAAAGCCGAGTTAGAATTTTTGATTAGCCTGTTGACCATAGGGCTCCTGGTTAAAATTATGGTCGCACCTCCTTGCATTCTAGGCTGTATATAATTTGGATTGTCTGTAAGCGTACCAACCAGATTCGTCTATGAAACTATCAGCGCCACATGAATGGAGACTACCCCATTTTGTGATAAGACAATACCAGATCAGAGTTTTTATTTCATTAACGATTGTCGCTAAAAGTTGTTGATATCTCATAGAAATAATTATACTTGCATGAGTAATAATATTTTATCAAATTCTTCACGGGTTATCAATCTGAGGACTGGTTATAGAAGCGCTTCAAGCTATTGTGTTAACTGCCAACCATTTAATTTCTTCATTGTTACTTGATCTGATCATTTATATGTATCTCTTCATCATCATATTTTAAAAAAATGTTCACTAATTCGCGAACATCGTTCATCTTACACAAAATTAACAGAAGCTCACGAAAAACGCGAATCAATCGCTTTCCTGTGATAATGGTGTCATTTACCTACTCAGGGAATATATTTAAAACTCGCGTCTTCCGCTATCGAATTATTCTAAGACTCGTAATTAGTGTCTTTTCGATGTTTAAATGGGGAACATTAGTGCAATGAATATTTTATTGGGGTTGAAAAGCTAAGGTAACGCTTAATTTTTTTAACGAAAAGACTATAAGTTATGAAGGGCTGTCAATATATAAAGCGTTTATGAAGTTCTCTTTGAGAAGTACATCATCATCGTTCCGGACGAGAGCAAGCATGACAAAAAATATTGCAATGAATGGTATGTTCTAATTTTGGTAGCGAGGAGTAAATTATCTCTGCTTGTAAAAAAATATGTATTTATCATTAAAATCCATCTGCATTAGTCGTATTATAAGAAAATGTCGCGTCATTTTCGCGAACATTTTGAAATAGCATTTTCGAAGATCGACACGAAGTGTAGTATAACTAGCGTAGCGTTGTGTAGATTAGTATAATATAGCGGAGAATCAGTATAGCTATCACCAAGAGAATCTTGTGATGTCTGAAGAGCTGGTTTTAATGACATGCAGGTTCTTCACTAGTAATCCATAAAAGCAAACTTTCTGGTTGCTGGGATGTTACTAAATCTTTAGAAAACTTCCACCAAAAAGATATATTGACAGCATGTTTTTCATTTCACTGTCTTTTTCATTCAAAACTTCCTTCGGTAAGCTTCGATGTCTAGTAATTGAATCGGGCGGCTGTGAATGAATACTACCGTAACCTTGAGGTTGATAAATCATTCTACCGACCTATTTTTTACTTATAGAATAGTATCTCTGAAAAGAGGAACGACATTGGACAAGTTCATCCAAAGATTTATTCTTTTCCTAAATTATGCTAGAATGATAAATACATACTTAATAAAATATTGAAAACCTATTAGTTTTTTGCCGTACCTTTCGAAAATGCTAATCGCTTTGCTTCATTGCACCGCCAAGAGAGAAAAGTGGCGTATTACCGTGCCGCCTCCTCATGGGAATGCTCGGCGACATGTAGATCGGTGGTAGGCATGGGAATTTCAACATATAAGGTGATAATATATGAGTAATCGCAATATAAATGGAGTGGGAAATATTCAATTAAGCAATAGGGAGAGTAAATAACGGATGAAAAAAAATATTTGCCTACGAGGTCCGTTACTTGCCCTCATAAACGTCTATTTGAATTCTTACCACTTTATTTATGCTCAGATTAAGCAGAAGTAAACTGCATATTTTGCATTATGCCATTCTCATATCTAAAATCGATCGATATTTCGCCGCGTTGTATGCCCGTCGAGTGAAGATTTAAGGGACTCTAGTGCCAAGGGACTGAAATGTCCGTGGTCGAAGGGTCGCGGGGACGAAGAGTCGTGGAGCTGGAATGACTCTGGCTGCATTGTCGTGGAACCAAAAATCATGGCCTTTCAAATACCCTAACTTTTGAGGAGTCGTATGTAACAAAATGAAAACTGGCTTTCGCACTGGACATCATCGATTTAGTCTTCATCTCCTTCCATACCACTCGTTTTGATTCCCTGTCTCATCCAGTGATTGGGTTGGTGAGGTGAGTGGTGAGGACAAGACTCGGATCCTCCACTCTGGTGTCACGACAAGATGTCTCTCTCTCTCTCTCTTTCTAAGCGCATTGCTCCCTCGGATCACTTGAGGGACTACGGACAACTCCCCCCTCTGGTGTGTGTACCTTGCGTAAAGAGAGTATGCGTGCTATTGCAGACGCCCGGGGGTTTTCGCCCCACCCTTTAAAAAAAAAATCCTACCTCTGCCAAATTACCCACCCGTGTGCCCTAGTGGCACGGATGACGTCAGTGGTGGATTTCCTCCCCCGTAATGACGGCACAGTAGTACCGCCCTTCCACCCACCCAATCGGACCCCTCCCTTCCTTCCCATAATTGTCTCTCTCTTTTTCCCGATGATTAAACCGGCGTCCCCTCTCTCTCCCCTT
>LYUA01000369.1:236410-259682 GCA_002093875.1 Calopteryx splendens
TAGCTTTGAGATGAGGCTCTTGGTGGTTATGATGGCTTGGTAGTGGTATGCATATTATCGTTATTCAATCGCAAGCGGCGTATTAATAAAATAATCCTTCAAAAGCACCTTCAATAAAATATTTTTACGCCCCTAAACAGATTGGATGAGTGCCGAGGTTGAAACATCATCTCGGATAGGACGCTTTATATCGATTAACCCATTTCTTTTAGAGCTTTGGTTCTATTTTGCATGGGATCCGGCTATCGTGAACCTGTAAAGTGAGTTCAGGAAACTGTATCGCTCAGAAACAAGCGTGGGTAAGTAGATTTCTGAAAACGGCAAGCAATTATCGGGGCTTGTCATTGTGTTAAAGAAGCTTTTGAAAGAAATGTACCGATCGTCCAGCGTATTGAATGACATGAGCAATTTTCTTCCAGGAGTTAATACAACTTCTCCTGAATTATTTTAATAGGTATGTGGATATTTCTTTATCTTATTGTGGATTTATATACGTAATCATGAGACTAAAGTACAGAAGTAAAGTCAATTGATTTTCAGATGTTAATTTTATTTTGCCTATTTATGATTTCACTATAGTTAATTACTTGTGGGATTTCCAGCTTAATTTTTATAAAAATAAATAAATGACGGAATTCTTTCATATATCAGATCCTTGATCAACGTTTGGTGATATAATTTAATTAATCTGTTATTATTATTTGCAAACGCCAATGGATTATATTGCTGCCCAGGTTAGCGTGATAGTTTGTCTCTCTGGTGGGTAACACAAAGGCTTCCATTCATCCCTTGATATGGCAGCTGAATTTTCTCCTGGAGGGTGATAATGTGCTATTTCCCCAAAGCGTTGGAGCACTTAAAACCCCAAGACTACTGTTAATGCAAGGACTGAAAACCTAATGAAGAGAGTGTCAGCGAACAGAGGATGATTTCACCGATGAAGAATATTTCTACGTGCCGAGAAACACGTTTATTCTTCTTCATGATGTTACAAGCGGTGATGCGGAATTTGTATATTCGTCTTCAGCGAAAGCCATTCCTGGCTTTGTTTTCAAAATCATTCCATAGAATTTCTAGAGACTATTTTCGCTGATTGTTTTGAATATAAATTATGCTTTCCCATTACGTTTCTTACGTCTATTATCTGTTATTCTCAGTCTTTCAATCAGTTTGTCGGGCGCTAGATTTTTCGAGCACATTTTTATTAATTTGTTACAGCTATTATCTAATGAAGAAGCTGTTATATCGTATGCTTATGCATCTGATATTCATTTTACTTATTGAGTAGAACTTGACAACAAATTATTATTATATGACCGCATCATTCCCTAACGCGATGATTTCAAATCCCATTCCTGGGGAGGTGGTGTTTGGAAGCTGTCTACAATCAGTACTACCTTTATTTTTCTTCGAATTTCATTACTATCTATTATCACTATGGGAAAAAGATTAGTTAAAATTTATAGTTTGCTTTTTATTGGCTAATATTTAGGGTTTTGTAAAGTCAAGGTGTAAGTAGTTAAAATCTTTAGCCTCGGTGCGAAAGGAAAGGCAATACAGGGCACGAAAATGCAGGTCTAGGCTTTCCATCTATTGGACTCTAATTGTTTGTAACAAAAATTGTACAAAACTGGAATTGTGGAAATTACGGTCGTTATCGGTAAATATAGACATATATTCAAGGGGAGGTAGGAAGTTAGAAAATTTTGGTAATTAGCACCTTTTTATTATTTGGCATGACTTGGGTATTTCTTGTGGTGAGAACGCTTCGTGCGACTTAATGCGCTGTTGTTTAGTGAATCGCGAGTCGTTTAGAATATACAGAGCATTAGATTCTTACTAGTAAGAAAGTTCGAAACGATCCTACCTCAAGAAAACTGCCGTAATGTCATTAATATGTAGAGGGATCCCGATTCGAGGATCGTTTGGGGTTACAAGCCGTGACTTCTTAAAACTGCCGTTCCAGTTTTAACGATTCTATGCGTCAAGAGAGTAATAAGGTCTGGGAAAATATGAGAGAAGGATTAGCGACTGTAATCTAACAGCTTATAAGTTTAACTAATAATACTTATGCTGCTAATGATCCTGTCGAGATAGATTTCAGAATTAGATCGAGTTCAGCGTAGAGGAAAAATATTTGTAAATGATGTTACGATAAAATTCCTGGTGTGATTGGATTATTAGAACTAGTTTGGGAATTACTCGCGGACCGAAGGTCAAATTATACTCTTTGTGATTATGATGAAAACGTATCACAAAACCCGTCGTAGATCTAGCAATGTAAGATTAAGGAGATCAAATGTAGAAGGTACAGAAAAAATAGATTTTACCCGCGAAAGGAATCAGATGTCATCGAAGTTACCAAGAAGGAAATTCTTTGGACTAGGCAGTCTATTGTGTAGCCATAATTGTATATAAATGTTATTATTTTATAACCATTGTATCAGTTCGTATTGCATGCGTAGAATGGTAGTTAATGCGTAAAACTTATAACGCGGGGGTTTTTGTTTAGAGCTTTTTTTTAAAACTATATCTCATGCCATACATTTCTAGCGGAAAATTATAGTGCATGAATTTGAGATATTCGTGAGAGAAGGAGTGAGTGTGAAATCTTCGCTAAGGGAAGAGAGAGTGAATTTCTCGCTTCAAACCGTATCGTACATTTAATGATATATCGTAGAGAGCTCGAGAAAGAAAAGCCTTGATTTAATGCGAAGCATAGGTACAGTTAAATCCACGTGTATTCTTCGATGACTGGTGGTGGTATACAGGTCTGTGGTAGATTTTTGGTAAACACGACATCTATACAATTACATATCATCATTACACCACACAGTAAAATTAACAATTCGTCAATTTCGCATACTTTCTGCCCCCCCCCACCCCACATTCCGTCCAATATGTCTAATCTTTTCCTCCCCTTATCTCACTTACCGTTGGAGGATTTATTTACAAAATAAATCCTTATATTGGTGGAAAATTTCAATTATTTTGGTCATGAAAATACCTGTAACTTCTATTTTTTTTTTTCGGTCCATTTAATTTTTTTACCTTCCCCTGCACACACGTCTCAAATTCCTCCAACAAGCGCTCATCCTCTTTCCCCAACGATCAAGTATCCGCTCCGTACAATACCACGCTCTATCAAAGTTCTCAATTTCTTTTATTTTCATCTCCACTAAACGTTCTTGTCATCTTTGATATCATAACACAAATATATTTTTTTCGTGGGAGGCACTATATATACTAAATGTGGGAAGTACTATGTATACTAAATATGTAGTATGGGATACTAAGAAGTAAACTGGATGGTCGGCAGGCACCCTGATCTAGGTTCACCAACCTGTGTGCCGTGTATTTCCAATCATCCATGATTTTTCTCACCGTTCATCTGATCCATTATTTTCATAATTCGACATTCGCATCCTCACGCGGAGCACACGAATGATCCCAGTTTTAAGCAGTAAGAGACCACCGAGACAACGAGGCCATGCGGACACGTACGGACTCTTATACTTTGAACGGGTTCGTTGAAGTGGTGGCGGAGAGTGCTATTCGGTCGCAATGCGAGGCTCCGTAGACAAAAGGAGACTTTGAGATATTTTTTTTTCGCCCACTTACATTCCTCCGTCCTACCGGTGATACTTGGCTCGAATATTATAACCTTGAACCTGTTATTTGGAAACGGGGACGAGGTTGAGTCAAGAAAACTGAAATCCACGGGATTGCATACTGCCAGCGGCCAAAGAAAAAGACGGTAGCGCCCAATTTTCGCGCGTCGCTCACAAATTATTTGATCGAAATTTCATCACAAGCGTCTTGTGGCTGGCATTTAGGTCGTGGGTCTCCTCGAGAGTCGTTGGTATTTGTATCACCCGAGAGCAATTTTTTTTGTTTGGAATTTTCCTCGTTTCATATTTTGCGACCTTCTTGGATACGCGTACCTACTTATTCCCGTATTTACTTCTGATCCGGAACTGCCACTCCACAGGACACTGTACACACGTGATGGAATGCTGCGGGAACTTGGGGAGGACATATCCTGTGAGATAAATGGATTAAAAAAATATTTAAATGGTTCATTTAGTAAAACCTAGAAATTTATGGTATCCTTGGAACAAAAACCTCGTAAGTTAAGTTACAGTTTTTGTGTTATAATTTTACTCACCATCGTTTTAGAAAATTAACGTTTGCTTCAGATATGTAATTCCTACTTTGTGTTCGTGGAGAGTGTGATAAGAGTGCATCCCCGGTTGATGGATGCACAGTTAGGTTATATTTCTTGTAAAGTGTGTTTTTACATGAGCAAGAACGAAGGAATGGCAGAAAGACTTTGCTTCTCCATCAGCCATTGTGTGCACTACGGATGAAGAGACAGCGTTTTCTCAGGCGAACTCCACGTCGTTGGCGCAACTGCCTTTTAATGAGCCTCCGCTTCCGCCGAGTTTTTTTTTCACCGGCTGTGACCGCTCTCCCCGTTGTACTCGTCATTTTTCAAATTGCGGCTGTACTTCCTTCATTACCGCACGCCTTAGGGTAGATCGACTTCTCATAGCCGGAAATATTAGAGTCTTCCTTTTTTTTTTACAGAGAATAGCTTTGTAAATGATTAACTTTCCGAGGAAAGCTTTATATAACGATTCTTTCCTATCGACGGCAAAAATTCGTTTCTCCATGGTAACTCGGACTGACGAGTAAGTACGCCCCTAAACCCTAAAATCGTGTGCCTCAAACATTCTTCAGGAGGATTTTGAGGAGCAAAAAGTCAGAAGGCCCAAGCTTTAAATCTCAAGTGCAACTTGGATAACGGATATCAATTTTACGAGGGGAAATAGTCCAGAAATAACGCGCTTGGAAGTTGTATGCTCGTCCTTGATACATTGTATCAATAAATGGATAATTTCATTTTAATCCAAAACATGTTTTGAGGAAATTTTGAGACCATTGCAGTACCTAGTATGAAGTACCTGAAATCAACTCACTTAAGTGAGTTGATTTCAGTGTTTTATTGAATAGAAAAGTCATATGAGTGCTCAAAGTTGATGGAGGCGACTGATTTCCCGTTGCAGCCACAAGGCCGTTAATGTCCTAGATAAAATTATAATTTGATACACCACTTTCGCTTTTATAATATCACCGCAAACTACGGTACCTCTAGATTCAACACTGTCTAAATAACTACTAAAGATTCTATCAATTTTTGAGCTGGACATTTATAATTCATCTAAATACGTAGGGTAGACTATAACCGAAGGCGTGCATTCAAATCTTCTTAATAGAGTGAGATATAAATGAAGAAGAATTGTTGGCGTATTCCACTGTTGGGGAAATTTTCATTATTTTAGGAACAAACTTTACCCTCCGTGAAAACATGTTTCCACCAGGATCTTGATGCAGCATTACATTTTGGCGTGAAATCCAGGTCATGCCGATAGGTTTTTGATGTTTACCGATATTCGTTGATTCCCCAATCACTCCACCCGCCCACGCCGCTCTCTTTCAACTGAATTGGCTTTAGTGATGTGAAAACCCGCATTTTTTTTACCTATCCTCTCTGCCCTCGGGGGAGGCACTTTTCTTTCGGATCCTTTCTCGGCGAAATGAAGTTTTCAGTCTGGCGTGACGGAGTCCTCAAAATTTTGAACTCAAAACAATCGTAAGATGGATGACTTACGAAGGTCGGAGAAACTGGGTCGTTCGACTGAATCAACTGTATCACTGTAATTACAAAGGACACCCTTTCCCGTCGGATTTTTTTTAATGGATCGGATTTGCCTGCCCGGCCCTCGAAAACTGTGAGATTAATAATTTCGTCAATGGAGCTAATTAAGACGAATCTTATTTGATTTTTCCTTGTATCTTCTGCGGTAATGTTCTGTGTTCATTGCTTGTACATTGAGCATGCACTTTGGTGTGTGTCCAGTGTGTATTCTGATCTTTTAAAGCCTATGTATTGCATCCTAAAAATTCATGTTATACCGCTAAGTTTAATGCATTATTTTTGAAAAGTAATGAGCTAATATTTTCTTTCAAGTTTATATGGATTTTATATTTTTAAAAATGTTTAATTGTATGCATTTATAATAAAAATGTTAATAACATTTCAATTATTTAGCTTAGAGAAGCTGTGATTTTTATGCATTAATTTTTGTCTTCATGAGCCAATTACATAAAGATGCGACAAAAATGCATGCATAGCTAGAATACAGGAAATCTACATAAAAATATACATGTATCTTCCCTCAAGTAATTCCCTAATGAATCGCAAGCAATAGATGTCTTTCGTGCCAAATCTTGGAAGTATAATGACACTGGAGTCGAAAATTCTTGCAGATAGCCTCTAAACCCCGTAATCAACTATACTTATCCAATCTTGGTTAAATATTGATATAAAATGTAAATTGGTTATTGACATCCATGTGTAAAAGTAAATGATAGCCATGTTTTCCCAGAAAATCATCAGTAAGGAAATCTAATCGTCAAGAGAGATGTTGGGTTTCCGACGCTTTACTTGAAGATGCCTTCGTGGCTAGTTGAACGTCGGTCATATTTTTTATCACGGAAATTTTTGGAAGTATATTGTCTTTAGGTGCAGCTTTAATGCTAGTCAAATGTACTCATTAGTAGTATTCCTTTGACTAAAAATACATTAATGTCGTGTCCGATTAAATCAATAGCTGCTGCTGTGAGTATTTTTTTGGACCCGTTTTAAAATGGAATCAAAAAAACTTTTTTGTAGTAATAACTAATTCTGATTGTGATTTTTCGTTTTTTTGATCTTCATCTGTTCTTATTTAGTAAGAGTTAGGTAGCTAGTGTAGCCTTTTTGTTTTAGAAGCTATACCCTTCGATGATGGCCAAGAGACTTTTAATGTCGTGATATTCGTGACTGAAACAAAAAAATATTGCTCCTTTACCTTAGCCACTACCTATATAAACTTCATTTACCAGCCTCTGCTCTAAGTTCACTCCATTTTATGTAAGTGAAAGGCGTCCCGTGATTGCATCGGAATTCATAGAATTGAAAGATGCCTTTAAGGAATGCAAGTTGTTTTTTTTTTCCTTTCAACTCGGTATTATAAATGGCTGAATTCAGAGCATGAATTCGAGAGTAAGTACAAAGGTAGTTAATGCGCCGCCCACCTCTTCTTATTGGACGAGTAGAACTTTTTTATTAAGGTTGCCGTACGATATTTCTTAATCAGCTGAATTTAAAAGTTACCTCATTCGCCTTAAGCCTTATGCGTCTTTTCAGTATTCATTAAAATGTAAATTATTGGCAGAAAGAACCGATAACTCTGATTTTATTGTTCATTAACGGAAAACCAATGTGTAGGTAGTAGTTGCACTCAGATTATTGGCTTAATTATAGGCATAGGCAACTGGTGTTTCAACTTATAAGGTAATCATTGTCATTTTTGTGCTGTTGACTTGTGGGACTGTGGTCGGAAGGCTACAGAGTACGTTAAGAGTTCTCCTTGCTGGATGTTTTTTTAAGTAAACGATCCGGTGAAAGAATTAATTTGGATCGATACCACATTGATGTGTTAGCCTATGTAATTAGATAATCATATATTATGTTTTATGAATCAGTTGCACTAAAAATGTGGGTAGTTTTGTGAACATACCTATAGTTGCAATTGCACGCTTCTTTCCGTTAACGCTAGTGAAATGGCTTTAATTATAGTTTCCAGGAGATTTTAGCCATCTTGGTAATATCGAAATTTCCCTGGGGTATCCAATCGATGCCGTAACGCTAGTTTTGGAAGCAAATCATAGCCTTCAAAAGCCTTCGGGTGGTCGTATCTTACACTTTCTCCTTCCAAATTCGAACAAAAAAATCAACAGACACCCTGGGGTGTCAGAATGAGGTGGGCTCTGTGAGGAAAGTTTTGGAGGCCTACGCATCGACCTGACTTTTTTAGCAGTTTTAGGCTTCTCGTATTTTTATTTTCCTTATTTCATATGTGAACACGTTTAATAGGGTTAGCCTACCGTGTCCGTGTCGTAAAAAAATTGAGAGTAATATTTCGCTGATTCATTTTCGAGTTGAACCTCCGTAAAAAAAATGTTAGCCGTCTATCATTTACGCCCGGCTCTTGAATCGTTTCATCCACATCTACGTCATACTCTTCGAACCGAGAGGAGGACGTGTGGCATGGCGTGCAAGCGCACCAGCCTCTCTTATGCGATTGTGAGTAAATGCGATGCGTTCGTAATGGGAGTGGCAGAGGACGATTACCTCTATATTTTTCAATTTGGATTGTTGGACTGCTCAAACTTGGTTTCATTGCGATCATGATTCGTGTGAGGGAAGAAAGGGTGCTTAAATCTGCCCTGAGCTGTGTATTTATTCAAAGCGGGTTCACCATGGTATGGCTATCTTGATCCCTGGTATTATTGCGCCTTCGCATAACTGGCTAACTCTAGTGTGCCTTTCCTTTTCAAGAGCCTTGCTCTCTCTTGTTCCCTTCGTGCCCGTAGAGATTCTCTCTCTAGTTCATAATAATAGTTCCCAATGCGGATCGTAATTTGGTCCTTAGCTCTAGTTCAATATCACCGGAAATAGGGGAATATGACACTAGCACGTTTGATTAAATATTAATGCCTACGTTGAAGAGCCGCATACATTTTTTCACCCACACATTTTTTCCTTGCTGATCCATTCTATGGTCTTCAAGCTTTTTTTTGCTAAATACACCATAGTAAAAACTTATAACGCCGTTGAACTTAAAAATGAGTATTTTGAGTCAAACTCAACATTGATGACTTTATTATTTCACTTTGGAAAGCGATTGGCAGTGTTATGTTGTAGTGAACTGTAATATATGAAATTTAATTGATTTAATACATTAAAATTTACGTACACTCATGCTGCATCCTTTCCTTTGAAAAATTACTATTAGTATTAGGTAATAATAAAGGAATACAACAATAGAGGAATACACTTTCTAGTAAGTATTAGAAAGTGCATTCCTATCTTGAGAATATATCCTAATAAATAAACACCGATGTGTTGTAATCCATGAAATAAAATAGCCAGAGATAAGCCAGAATAGATTAAAAACGTGAGAAACTACATACGATTTATTAGGTGAAACTTTTTGGGAACTTGTTTAAATTATTTTTACTGCATTTAAAAAAACTCAAGTTGTCATCCCCACATTGGGAAAAGTTGAATTTTCTACTGCAAGTACATACATCAAAGAGATATATTTTGAGCTCATTTCTCGCTCTCGCTTCATCTTTCCGGTAATATTCGTGCACGCGCGATTCGGGCATGGACGGCATTTATGAGCCCTATTGAAGCCTAACAGCCTCGATGGTTTCCTTCCTCACTCACGGGCGGAGTAGGGCGAGAAAGGGGTGTGGCCGGGCGGACCTCTAAACCGTGTCACTAGGGAGGAGCGAATTAAACATACTTCCCGCCCTTGCTTTCTCAAAGGAGTCTGTCTCTCTCATCGGCTTGCTTGATCCATCAGAATGGGCGCGGTAACCTTTCCGACCTGTCCGCTCTTGTCTCTGTGCACTTTTTTTCCATGATTCTTTCGTTCGGCAATCCTCGAAATCACTCCCGTTCCCTCTTCACCTTCATCCAACTCTCATCCTTGTTAACTTACCAGTCTTACGACTTGGACTACCGCGGTTTCATTCAAAATGGAATGTTGGAGTTGGAAGATGAGAATCAGCATTGCACATTCATGCTGGGGAATTCTGCAGCAGTAAGAGCTCATTCCAAGACTGGATTGGGTTTTTATGGTTTTAAATCGTGCCGCTCTAAGTTACTGCTGTCATCATTGCATACAAAGAATGATTCAAGCAGGCGTACTATGTACAGTTCATATTCCTGTGTGCCATCAATAACCCTTGCATGTACGTATATAACTTCAGCGCCCACATCGTGCCTTGCGATTTTTATCTGGATTTCCCCACTCAAAGAGTTCATGCCTGCTTGACGCTGTCAAATCTCTCCTGATTTTCATGCTCTCGGCTCTTTCATTCTGAGAATTTATGGTTTTTATCATAAAATTTTTCAAAAATATTATTTTTAATTGTCAAGTTTTTGACACTTGCTGCGGATCTCTCATAAAAAATCTGCACTTCATATTTAAAGTCCAATATTCAGCTTATCATATGTGCATTGACCATGATGCCTTGTGTGCCTCTGTCTGTACCCTATATATTATTATATTAATCTTGGTGGGAAAATTATCAGTTGCTTTAAATTAGTTTCAGTTTCATGTTGTATGTGACAGTAATTTTCTGCATGTACCTGCACTTCAGTCATAGATTCCCTTTTTTTAACCTTCATGGTTAAGATTTAAATATTTTATATTTTTTTAATCTAATGAATGTATACCTATTACATTGTGAAGGTAAACATTTCTTTTCAAGGCGCTTCAAGGAGGCTTTTTTCCCAGAGTAAAAAAATGTTTATAATGATCTCGGCCTTGATATCATCATGCCATGCTCAGGATAGCGTTACGGTGTGTTATCCTCGAAAGGCATTTTAACAAAAGGGGGGACGAGGACCAGTGGGTCGCTTGGGGCATGCTGAGCCCACCACTCAGGTCCTCGAAGGTGCCGCGAGATGAGGCAACTTGCGAAAAAAAATTGTTCACGGGCCCCTTTAAGTCGCATATGCTCCTCGGATAACATTCGATCGTCATATAAAAATGCGATATTCTTAAATGCGCTCCTAATGACGCAGGAGCAGTCGATTAAAAGATAGATTAACTACTCTTCCATAGGTATGTTTTACCTGGCAACAGAATGATTAGTTCTCGGTAAATGGCGAATGGTTTATAACCGTTACATTAAGCCAGTGGGAGTTAATCGTCGTCTACTGTAAGTGAAAGGAAGCGTATTTCACAAGTATGAGATGAAATCCAGGCACGTATGACCCTTTATTCTCTCGGAAATGATGAAAAGAGAAACCTTTGTGGTGGGTATTACGAAGTGCGACGAGGTGTCAACACTACTTCTCGGCATTAATATGTGAGCACTGGATGTGTAGCAGTACAACGTGGTTGATGTATTACGTTCGTTATTAACAGGTTAGCTATCGTGCAAATTCCTATTGAATATTTATCATTTAAAGTAATTTTGTTTTCACTTACCAACAAGAAAAGGATACCGCAAGTGTGGAAAAATGATCCATTTTTATCTATTGCTATCTTCAGGTTGATCATGAAACGGTTCACACTAGGAAAATTGTAAATATCCCTTAAATTACCATCTATTGTATTGTGTATATCCCTGAATAATCAATTAAAAATTATTATTCCATAAGGGAAGTACCATTTTTTTTCTCTGTAATTCTCACAATCGAGTGTGGTAGACGCACCCTTAATTCAGTTATGGATTTTGGAGAAAAACTCTACCACATTCCCGGAATGCGTCATGAATTGTTGAAGGAGATTCTTGGGATGCTGCCATCGTAAAAATAAAGTTATCATTCGAGGAAACCCATTAGTTTTGGTAAATACCAAGAAGAACCGGGATTAGTTGTTAGTGAACTCGAACAGCCTGAACATAACAATGGGTTCACTTCCAGCCACTGGGCTAGCGGTCGAGTTGCGCGCATCGGAGTATAACGGCGTTACAATATCTTCCGCAACTCTGGTAATTGCGGAAGCATGCCAATTCTTCGGTGATGCAGTCATAGTAGTGATATATTTGCCCATCTCCCGGTATTTTCTCGATTGTGCTCACGAATTATAATTTTACGCAATTTTAATGCATGTTGGAATTTTTATCCATCTGTGATTTACGTATTACTCGCGTTCGTTCGCGTGTCACAGCAGATAATTCCTCACCATTCTTTGTCATAATTTAAACTCTCCCGTCAGAATGATGAAAAAATTGAAATTGGACGGAAAGGAAAACGAACGAAGACGTTTTTGGGCATGGTAGAGGAGGAGACAAGGCTCTTGGGAGAAATCCAAAGAATATAGGAAAAGTGAATGTATGGCGTGCTGAATGGAAATGGATTGTTGATGACTCTGATGAAGGGGAGAATGTAGGTGGAGAGAAAAAGAAATGAAAGAAAAGATGAGACATTTTGGATGCAATGAAGGATGGTAGAAAGTATGTGGAATTTGTAGAATTGGTTATTGTAATGTGGGTCGTTGAGATGTTAGTATCGTGTGTACCCCTGAAACCTACTCTAACCGTCAGATTACCATTAGTAATGCATGGCGTTTCGAGGGAGATTTGCGTCCATTTTTCTCTCTCTCATATCATGAACAAAAATGTACTCGTTGAATCAAACGGTACAGGTTTGAATTTGGGCGAAGGAAAACAATTTATTTAGGGTAATTGTCTTTAAAACACATCTAGAGAGCATTTTACATGAATGATAAATGAAGGCATCTTGCGATTTTAAAACTCGATCCTGTTTGATCGATTAAAAGTTTAGAAATTCATTTTTGGCAGTCATCATCTACCGATAAGGAGTTCTATGAGGCGAAAAATTACCGTAGTGAAAATATTGTGAAAGCATAAGATGACTTTTGCACGAGTTCATGTTTGATTTAAGTTTCATTCCCGTTGCCCAAGAGATAATTCAATTTCAGTAATTGGTCAAGTTAACTGGTTTTCTGAATATTTTATAAAACTTTCCGCTGATAACTTATACGTCCTGTCAGAACAACAGAACTTCGAGGAACGTTAATGCTCATTCTTTTGTAGTTGTTATTATTCTATTATATCCATTTCTGGGTTTTTATAATTCTGACTTCATTATATATAGACGTACATACCCTTCCACCATAGAAAGTGACTATTTAAGCGATGAAATTTCAGTATTGTGATGACGTAAAAGGGAAGAGATTCTCATCTCCTCATCTCTTTGATGCCAAAAGCTTGGTTAAGGCCGTAAGCTATTGCCTATTGTAAAACACTGAAAGGCACCATCTTTTCAGAACAATAATTCATGTTCATAAAGTTAAATAGTTGTTTGTAGTAGTAAAATAGTAGTCGTTGTAAGATGTAGTTAAATGAAAGCTGTAAGATGTCCACAACCCATGTGTGTGATATGAGGAGTATGGCACTAGTTCCCGACGTAGTTTAATTATGCTAGTAAAATTTGCACTAGCCTTTTCAGCGGAAATATTTTCACTTCGGTACGAAAATCGTAATGAAATCAATTCCGTTTCACGTCGCTATGCGCATATTCAAGAGCTTAATATTCGGTTAAAAATTAGGCTGCCGTTTTAAGTATTCACATACCAATGTAAGGGTTCTCGTGAATGAAAATACGCTTGTGAACGGTTAGATTTTTTGCTGCTCGTTTTTTAGCCATGTAATGATAGATAAATGATGGTGGATCATAATATTGTTCTAATTTTGAAATATGATTTTTGTTTGAAAAATCCATTTAAAAATTAATACCTTAAGTCATTACGGCTAGTATGCCTTTTGGCATCGGCTAGGATACATTAATGTGTGCTTGAATATAAGTAGACTTGCATTCGAGATTAGTGAGATAATTGAGTGTGAGATTTAAAAATTCCACATTTGTCAATGTTTACCTAGCTCCAAGCATGGAACTGTTCCGTTCACTTTATGTACCTTTTGCAACTCTTAATAACGTACACTCACTTTCATGGGCATTTGCGAAACTATTGTAATACCTGCGCGTACAATCAATTCACTCATTTGAAATCTTAATGCATTCTCGGCTCTAGAATTTTTATTTCATAATGATAATTCTTCACCGAACCTTTATCATTGCCACTGGTACAATCTTATTCAATTCAAAACTTGGACGTAATATAGTACAAAGCATTCTCAGTATATCTGAATAGTTTAGATTAAACATTTAAAGCGTAATGGAATTAATGAATATAGTAAACCACAATTGACGTAATTTTTGATTGATTTTGACGTAAAAGGAACTCGTCGCTCTAAAGCATTTCACTTGACTTGATGGGTTGAGTATAAAACTTCTCCGTACTGGTATGTGTCGGGAAACTGTTCTCAGTCTGCCAAACATATTTTGCCCTAGCTACAGCCACGAATGGGATGTCTGATTTTCGTCGATAGATCTATTATACGATTACAAGAGCACACCACCGACGACGTTTACGGGAATTGCCTTCACTCTTTTTCCCGTTCCTCTTGGAATGGTACAGTGCGTCACATCTCCAGCCATTACTTAAGATGATCGCTGGCTGACCCACGGGTCGCAGGTTAGAAACGCGTGTCGGACATTTAACGTCGCGGATGTGATTTATTGATTCACATTAGCATGAGATTTTGTTGCAAACCTGCCTCAACCGTGCGTGAATTATAGCAGCAAAATCTGAATAAATGATTCATTTGGTGTGTCCTGAGACCGTGTCGGCCTAAGTGGAAAGAAAGTTGGCTGGTGAGAAGAATAAATGCTTTTCATCGTGTTGTTTCAGGAACAATGTTTCCACACTTTGGTGCTGTGATTATTTACGAAATTTGGTAATGTTAGCGTGAGTGCCATGTCATATATATTTTTGAGAAAATGTATTCTAGGAACCAAGTTGTCTATATGCTCTGTTTTGTGCGAAACGTTTTTTGGGAATAGGTATTTACATTAAAAACACCATGTATAAATTGTGAATAAATTACATCTATCAATAGTGCAGCGTACATGATGTAGCTATCAAAAAAATTCATTAATTGCTTGTTAATGGTTGAAAACTTGCACATTTTTTACGAGTGTATAAAAATGTATTTTTTCTTTTCCAGAACGGATGTACAGCAATACGGAGAGGCAAAGACATGATGGATGGTTTAATAATCTGGCTCATCCCGACTGGGGATCGATCGGTGAGTTGATCAATTTTTGAGTGTTAACCCTTTAAGTGTATGGAGATTGGATTTTCCAATTCCGGGTTTTGATTTGGACAGCAACCAGGACGTACTGCATTCATAATTGCGACAAGAATGCTTAATCACGCCGATATAAATTCATCGGAAATTTACCGGCTGTAAATCTTAGGTAGCTTTCAATTTCAGATCCTCCAGGGAGGAAACAAAATACAATTTGTTTCATTAAAGGCTGGTTGGTGTGAAACGTATATTATCGATGGTATTTATAAATATTGTTATGGGCTGGGCTACACAACCCATTCAAATGTAATGCATATGGGATGAAGTACGGCGCTTAATTTATTTGTGTAGTTCACTTGATTGCTCTGGTTTTAAAAACTTTAAACTTATATTGTATTTCATTGATATTTCTCTCTTCGTAAAAAACCTTTTCTATACAATTCCGTGTATGCTATCTCCATTATATGCACTTGGAATGTAAGGCTATTTTAATACTAAAGTTATAAATTGTTATTCATACTAAAGTGTTATTCATTCCCATGTTTTTCGTAGGCATATTGAAAAATAACCCGCATTTTCACGAATTTACACTTGAACTTGAGAAATCCTTCTGAGTTTATTTTATAACACACGTAAAATGTAGTCGCCGGTTAGATATACGTTTAGATCTAATGAGTCTTACTGTTTTGAAAGCGAGTTTCAATGACGTGGGATTGATGTTTGAAAGTCCAATCGAATTACTTTGGAATTCAGTGGTTTTGATCTCAACTTTGTGAACATTCTTGATCGCTGAATGAAATAACTTATGTAAATTTCACAGAATTTCATTAAATAAAATTATGTTGTATAATATTTATAGTTATATCATTCACCGAATTGCTTTTATTTCCGGCGGAGCAGTTTATTCTCGTCTTTTGTTGATGAATTAGTGATATCTATTGAATCTTGGATCACAACATTGTCATGGTGAATTGAAAGCATAGATTTGGGCAATCAGATTTGATGAGTCCATATCCTTCTTTTTCAGACAGGGAGGTAAAAGTCAGAGATCACCAGATAAGGGGAATGACGAAATCGCAATATCTGGTTACGTAGATGGATATATTCGTATCAAATATTATCATTTTGCTCATGCCTTTAATTCTATCGATTTTATCCTCCACCGCAAAAGTAATTGCTTTGGAATTAGCGGAAATCCTTCGATATCTGGCGGGATGAAATCGTGATTGGCGAACCTGCGTACGGATTACTATTGAAGTTTGGAGCCTAGGGGTAGTTTAGAAGAAAAAAAGGAATGCCTTATTGTAGAACAGCAAAAGTAATAAAGATCTTCCATCATCTTTATCACCTCTAATGACCGTCCCGCATGAAACAAAAGCTGTCTTAGTTTGAAAGAACTTGGAAAGTCACGTGCCTGAGAGACAAAGAGCGGCTTCCCTCGTGCATCCATTTGGTGCAAGTCACGGCGCGAATCTTCGAGAGCTGTTTTGCCTTCTGGCTCTCCATCCGACGGTGTGTGCCCAAATGAATTGACGAATGAGTGTTTGTTTCTTACCCGGCTTGCAAACCAAACCCCTTGCGGTGATATTTTCATCATTTGGGAGAAAAAAATCCAGGACCGCTCCGATGTCATTAAGTTGTACTCTTTCTTTCTCTCTCTGAAATCGTGTCGAAGAGAACTATGCTCACCGCGCTTACATGTTTTAATTTAACCGCAGCTGACCTTCAGCTAAACTATCTTTTGAGGATTTATAGTTTTGTAAGTAAGCATGGGTTTAATAGGAATAGGATGATTTTATCCATGACAGTGTAATGCAGACCCGTTCTTGCCGCTATCTAAGCCATCTGGAAACCTAGACCAGTGCTTCTATCGCAAAAGAACATTCGTCTAACAAATTTTCCAGGCTGAGTAGCCATTTAATGGTAGAGTGGTTGGCTACCTATCAGAAAGTCCTGAGCTCAAACGAAATGTAATGGGTCTGGATGTCGCCACGGTGCCAAGTTAGTTCCCCCCCCCAAACCACACATTCACGAGATTTAAAGTGCATATGAATCCAATGCGTCGTGAGCTCAATTTTTGAGTTCATAATTATTGTTGGCTGACTCTACAAAAAAATTTGATGAAGTTGATTCAGCCATTCGGAAATTATTGATATTGGAATAAATTACGAAACTTTGATACAGAATGGAAAGGAATCTGCTGTTGTATTTCATTAAAGCCACAAAAAAATTAATCTTCACCTCAGTTATGTTTCCCGCCGACCACTACGCCAGCCCCTCCATCTCAGCCACGTTCCCACAGCTTAGCTAAACTTAAGGGCTATCTATCGTTCGCGATAGATGGTACTCTCGAGCATCAGCCAAATATTCTCATTTAAAAATGCGCGGAAGTCGAAAACCGATTGAAAATTTTATATCAATAGTATAAAATTATTCAGGTATTTACTAATTCAAACTTGAACTGATTATTATTTAAAATTTAACCTTCTATAGCTCGCATGAATACAGCTTCAAAAAATTTGAACGCTTTCATAAAAAAAATTTTATATGGCAATGGGGAGGAAAGATACGTTCTCGTATATCCACTGTAATTACTCCCCAAGGGAGAGGTACTTGCCAAAGTTTGACACCAAATTTGGCGTCCGTTAGTAATCGTGTTACACCATCCAATCAGTTTCAGTGAAAGTAAGACCACAATTCAAATATAATAAAATCATTCTTAAATCATCGGGCAAAAATATTTAATCTGCCCATCGGTCTTTTTAGCTTGATATTAAGTTTAAGGACAAACTCCTGAACCATCAGTGTTAAGGTCCTTTTAGAAGACGATATTAACCCCGTTGAAGGTGGTGGAAATTCAATTTTGAGTTCTTTAAGTGAACTTTTCGTAGGCTCTATGAAACATTCCATTGGATCAAGGCTCGAGCACCCATGGACAGTTTTTTTTTCATCCGTAGAATTTGGCGCGAAGAGCCTTAATTTCGGCCCCTTTCACTGTGGCGTGTGTTACCTAATCTGGTTCGTGTCGCTGAACAAATTCCCAAGTCCCGAATCGATACAAATTTGGTGGGATTGATCGGAGATTTTTTCACTAGATTTATTTATTTTTTTTTTCAAGAAACAATCGCGCCGAGATGGGCGCGGTCTCCGATCAAGGACGTCCCTCCCCCGCAAAACCGCTAGCTTCCCCCGGCGTCGTGCCGTCCCCCTCCTCTCCACCCATGTCCACCCTCCCCTCCACCCATGTCCACCCTCCCGTGTCTCGCTGCCCCCAAAAGAGCTGTTCCCCCGACCCCTCCCGTCCCTCCCCGCACCGCTTCGCCTCCCTCGGCCCCGATCCCTGCCCTCTCCCCCTCCTCCCTTGCGCCGCACGCTGGTTTACCGGAGGGGCGGGGAGAGGGGGGAGTACTTGGCGGCCCGGGACGTTTTCATCTTCCCGGTGCCTGGGGCTCATGCATGTGCTCCGCTGTCACGGGATATTGCCACCCTCCCACAGCAGAGATGCCCGCAACGAATCGAGTCATAAAATCGAGCCCCCGAACGAAAATGAGGAGACAGTTGAACCTCGGACGTAAAGAAGGAAACAATTGTAACTTTTTTTGAGTAACGTGATTGAATTTTATATTTCTTTGATAAACATGCACAATGTGGGTTTTTGGACTTTCCTATCCATCGTACAAAAGAAAGACACGGATGTGGTAGGTGATGAACGCCCAGAGTTTATCAATAAACATTTCTTTGTACGGATTACATAAAACTAAGATGACCTAATGGGAAATATTTCGACAATAATGCCATCAATATTTCCTTTGCAGAAAAGTAAACGACGACGGAGTGGGGCGATTTTGGAGAATTAAAATTAATAAAAATAAATATTATAGCATATCCATGGCAAAAATCATGCCATCAGCTCATCCAATTGATGAGATTGACTGTTTATGACTTCACTCTGTGAAAAGGTTTCATATTCTCTATTCAATAAATGAAAAAATAACATATTTTCATTGGGGTGCTAACAGCTATAATTCTTCTTTCTCCTGTTCCGGAATGAGACGTGGGTGGGGAGCGGGTTACTTAATGCCTATTAAGCATTTACTGTTTCGCATTAGTTTAGGTCGTATAGAAATGACTAAATTTGAGTGAGGGGAAAACTATTAGAATCACTCAAATGAGCATATCTTTCTATCTAAAGTATGAGAGATAAAATAAAAATTTTGTAATAATATCGTTTACTCGAAAATATTGCGACAACGCAAGGCGGCAGAGCAAAAAGGCAGGGACGTAGTCGTAAATTTCTTACAGAGAGGATGAATTTGCTGGGTATTTTTGTTTTTTTATTTTATGTTTATGTGTTGTATTTTTACCGATGTAGATGTAGAGGTCAGCGGTTGTAAAGTTCCGTGACCACGGGCCTGGCCTTCTATTACGAGGTATAGCTCGATGGAAGTGGGTGAAGATAGCTTGGAATAACTGATAGCAAGATATGGAAATTGCTGCTGGAAGTGAAGGTGAACAAGTCTACTGGAATGCGACATCGCCGCAGAATTGCTTAAAAATTTTAGGGGAATATTAAAGGAAAATATTTTTTTTAGTTGTTCATCGCCGTTATTGGTAAGAAAGCAGGACGGATTTTTTTATAAGGTTGAAAATGAAATAATATTGTGATGACATTCTAGCTCTCATTTGCCATATGTTCACTCTTTTATTCCCTACCATTAGAGATATCTCACGTTGACTCTGCTCCCTTCTTATGTTGATAATCCTCACTGTCATTCCAACGGATATCATCCAATTCTAAAGGATCATTGCATAATTTTCTCATTTATTTTTTTTGATGCTGCCTGACTTGCCTCCCCTCAAATCCTAACTTTCCACGTTCTTGTTGCAAATTCCGCGATGCTAGTTTGTGTATTCTCTGCTATCGTTGACTAATGCGCAAGGATTTCGTTCCATAAAGATAACGGTGGGCTTTCCCCACCCACCCTCCCTCCCCACCGGATGATTTATTACTTTACTCCTTTGACGTTTAATCGCGAATATTTTGGTCTTCGGCAGAATGACAATTTAAGTTCAATAATGTTACGGTTCGATTATGTTTTTATCTTTCAGTTTGATGAAATATTTTTCGATCGCATTACTTGAGTAGTCAGTCTTAGTAAGAAAAATAACGGAGTTAAGAGATTTTTCGCGAATATTTTTCGCCATTTTACATGCTGTAAACACGACTGTGATCGATGGTTCACCACATACTGCCTATTTGCCCTCTCCTTGGTCTCTGAAATAAGCCGAGTAATGGAACGTTATAATTGTGACTCGAATATCTTTAATGTGTGTCTTTAATCCTTTCCCTTTTGAATTTGTCCTTACAAGTTAACTTCTGTGTTGGTGTTCGAATTAAGATATGTATTTAGCTCCATTGAATAGGCATATCTGAAAAGAACAATTACTTGAAATTCTAAATCATGAAAGTAATACAACTGGCATATCTTGCACGGCGAGAGATTCAAGATAAAGAGCACAGAAACTGGTATGCGTGTGCTGGAAAGAACTGCCAAACAGGGGTTAGCGTAAATCACTGCGTCTTCAGGTCAGTAACGACATGCATTCCGTGTCTTGTTAACTTTAGGGCAAGCGGTAGTAATGAAATACAAAAATTATGTATATTTGGACCCTAATAATTGATACTTTATCAACTACTATGTGCTAAATCTACTACTAGGCACTTTAATGTACTACTATGTGTACTATACCTTATTTTGATTATAAAAACCTTATACTATTCGAGCAAGTAGAAATAAATTCTCGCCAGTTTTATTGATATCTTTGATTATAATACTAATTGGTAGAAATACTGAGGTCATCAGGTCACTCCAATTTTTAATGAATATCCAGACTCAAACAAAAAGTTGATGATCCTGTATCAATAGTTCTAATTGTATTTTTCAAAGGAGTTGAAAAAATTGTTATTTCGTGAACTGATTTACACATCAATTTTTTAACTTTGCAAAACCTTCCTTTGGATACGATTTTTTTGCATCTACCGTTGTTTCCTGAATGATGCCTTTCCGACTCGTTTCTCTCTGTTGCCTTTCATTTTTTCAAAATAGTTCTAATTTTGTTTACGGCCAACATTTTTGCACAGATTACCGTAGCAATATTGCATATAATAAGAGTTATTTCTTTTTTATGATACCAAATACTTATTTTGAGCTTCTTAGTCCAATGAATGTGTAAATGTATTTTTTTATGATGGTGGCAATTTTCAGTTTCCTCAATCGTTGCTACGGATATGGATACATCCAGATAAAAAAAGAACATCGGCCAGTGGCATTATTTTAAATACTCGGAGCCTTATTTGAACCAATAGGGAAGGGTTTATGTGATGATGTAACCATTCCAATGATATAAACACCTTACTTAGGCTTGAAACTTGAAGTAGCAGAGCTCTGAAATCTAAAGTGTTATCAATCATATTGTGTAAGAAATCTTCGGTAGCTATATACGGGATCTCGAAAGATTCTAGTTGACCCTAATTGGCGCCAATATTTTCAGGATTTTCACGCAACTGTGAATATTAGAGATCGCAGAAATTCCTCAAACGATATTGACATAAGATCGAGCATTAGGCTCATTGCATGCCATTTTTTTCGTATCTCTATCATTTCAAGTTCCTAAAATGTACTGCACAAAGCCAGACTCAAAATGGTGTACCACATCAATTAGAATTTTGCATGCAGTAAATATATACCAAAAATAAAAATTGTATCTACCATAGTCCATGGAATAGGATAAAATCAATTCCTCACTACACTTCATTTTATATAAAATCTGTAGTTCGTTTAAATCATGCTCTGCATTTATCCTTTTCCTTGAATAATTATTTTCTTTAATATTACTGATACTTACCACCAATGGCTTATGTCTACACCTCTACCTTCTCCTCCTTCCTTGTAATGCAAACAGAATTTAGGCGTATTTATTATTTAAATAATTGATATCAATTCTGCTAAGTTTAACAATTTGAAAAATGTTATATTTCTCATAAAATCTTTAAAACAATCAATGTGGATTCTGTAATGTATTATATATATATATATATATATAAGAGGCTTGTGTAAGTAAATAATTCATTGGCATTAGGTATATCCCGGGAAAGCAACAAATCTATAAGGAGACGTACTTGTTTTAGTTGTAAAAATTCAGCCGCAGGCTATTCCTAAATTTTCTCTGGAAATATTTGAGTAAAGTAAGCTGAAACTGCTGAAAGAACTGAAAAATAATATTTTCTCCTCGATGACGATCAGTGTGGATAATATTTTTCAAAATGTTATCATCAAAAATAATAATGATTTCAACATCATGGAAGAGAGAGAATTCTGAATCTACGACTTAGATTCAGTCGTTTAGGATACAATATATAGGTAAATGTATGTAGGTACTTGGATTTTTCCCTACGGAATTATCCTGATTCGTGAAATATGAGCTACGTTATTTGGCAACGCCGCGATATAGAATGCCATATGCGAGATCTTGGTCCAATGCAGTAAATCATAGTGTCCCGAAGGAGTGTTTAACCGCTTGCATCATGGAATGAAATATGATAAGAAATCTAAAAACGTTGCCATCACGATCGAAAACGAACCGGTTCTGCTTGATTGAAGAGTATTCGGAAGTTAGGGAGCTGAAGCCACTAGTGACCACTTCTTAAATAAGACAAATGGCTAGATCTACCATTAAAGCAGTTTTTGCACGAGGCAGTTTTATATATCATGAACTCATTTGGGTACAAAGAAGTTGATTGTTGTAAGAGTTAACAAAAAATGGCATGCTGCTGTTTTATTTATAGAGTGGTAATTACGTTAATATAAACTTGAATAGTATCAAAATTCAATATTTAAATAAGGAGATCGTTTTAGTTCTCTATGTAAAAATATTTTGTATTTAAACATTGAATTATTTAAATTCATTTGCTTACCTTTTTGGGTAGCCCTAAAACTTGACATATTTAGAATAAAAATTTACCTTTTATTGAAATATTGATAGGTATTGAACTTTATTTATTTTAGTCTTCTTACTGTAAGAAATAAAGGAATTGTATAATAATAATATTAATGCATGAAGGCCAAGCGAGCGTGACCACTTACCAATATGAATAGTAATTTATTTAACTATTAAATAAGTTTTTATTTGACGATCGCTGGTGATTGCGTAGAGGCTACTTGAGTTTACGGCGCTATATAGGCAATGGCATGTTTCACATTTAATTCATAAATTTCTTTTTTCAATGCTTATTTTATGGAAGACCTTTCGGGGCGTGCTAGAATTTGTGAACGTTTTTACTGATAACTTCAATAATTTTTTTAAGAATGCCCATTTCCGTGAATATTCTTGAGATTATGAGTACACCGACTTGGATGATTCATTCCCATGCAATTAAAATGCAACCTAAATACCCCCCCCC
>LYUA01000369.1:259695-269971 GCA_002093875.1 Calopteryx splendens
AAATCCCCCCCCCCCCAATTGTATGAGATTCGTTAGTCATGTGCACGAAACCAGTTTTCGTTCAGTCGTTGAAGTCTCCCCTTTGGAATTTCTGCCAAGTTTTCCCTCGATATCCTCCAGGTTCCCTCGGGTTTACCTTTCTCCTCGACGACTTTAAAACACATAGCTTTCTTCGGTTCTGTAAGATCGGCGGCCGGGCCCCGTCACCCTCAACCCTTTAACCCCGTTTCAGCTGAACGTTGAGGTGGTGGGCAATCCCTCTCTCTCCGTGGGCAACGCGGCAATGCGCTCAGATCGGGACCGCACCCAACAGTCCTTCTGGACCGAAGGATAGAACGCCTTCTTTTCATATATCCTTCAGCAGAGTCATTGCTCATTCGCTAGTGGCCTTTTGTGTTTCCCAAGAGGCTCGAAACCTCATCTTACGTCGCCCCCCTCCCTCTCCTGCGACCGTTTTCCCCGTGCTCAACAATGGATTTCCAATCCCAGATATTCTGTACATGACCGGTCCCGCACCAGAATTTCATCTCTTTGCGTTTGCCCGTCTGCCACGCCCTTCTCATTGCATATTGTTGGAAATTAATATGCCGGGAAAAATAGTCTGCAAAGATCTTATCTCTAATTTTGATTTCGATATTAGGAATGGATTGGCGTTGCCTTGGTCTACCTGAGAAATATGTTTCTCTATTAAAGAACAAAGGGGGGCTTTATAAATGGGGGGTCTAACATTCTTAACCCCGAGCAATGCTAAGCAATAATCCTGGGCAATGTTAAGCAATGATATGGAGCTCTTTGTTAACGCTATACTTCAGTGAACAGTTGCATGAACGTTATTTGGGCTCGAAGACTCTTTGCATCACGTGTCTTTATTAATTTTCCCATCGTATTAATTTTTCCAAAATAGTATTCATTCCTGATATTTTTGCGAGAGCTAAAATCTCTCTTTCGCCTCTTAATTTTTTTTATTCAAGCCGGTAAAGCAGGCGTTTCTTTGAAATGATCACTATCACGTTCCTAGCTTCGGTTTTTATTTTCAATTCTGGTGCCACATATTCATTGGCGACTGTCAACGCTAAGTTGTCCCATTTATGCCGAGATTTATAAAAAGTCACTTTTTTCTTGTCCTTGGTTGTGTTCTAATTTTCTCTTTTAATTTATTCCTTCTCGACCCCACGACTTTCAACTCTAAATCGGCTGAGAAAAAGTACCACTGTAAGTGCCTCTCCCTATCCTCTTAACGTGGATAGCTATGGTGGAAGTGGCACTGATGCGAATTTTCGACAAAGCTTTTGTTTCTATCTCCGGGTATGTTTTGAAGACCTAAGAAGGTTCATAATCCCGCAAGTCATTTCCTATTAGTCGATGAAACCCGGTTTTCTTATATTCACAATAAAGAAATGGTATGCAGTCTCCACGACATAATTAGTTATCATCAACCATCTTAGTTATTAGCCCACTATAAAGAGTTTCATTCCTTACTGACACACTACACTTTATTAATCAGTGCAGCATTAAATATCCATTTAGATTAGTCATCTTATGTCAGTCATTTAATGAAACCAATTAGTAGTTTAATGAATAACTCGTAAAAGTTGCTTTCATTTTGTGGGAGTAAGATGTACGCCGCAAGTGCTGACCTGAAAAAATCAATATCTCATTTTCAGACTTTACGCTGTGGTCACAAAAAATAGTAATCAAGACCCTATCATTAATGACTCATAAATCAATGGGGTTGAGCTGAGATCTTGTTAGACCAGAACTAGATATTTGCGTTTCATTGAGCTTCTGTGTTTTTAGCCTATGCACATTTGCGCTAGTTTGAATTTAGACGAATCAAAATAACATCGACATTAACTACGGTAAAGTTTAATGAGATGAACTGTTGAGACTATATTTTATCATTGATTTTACGAGGAGTGATAAGATTGTTTAAAGGAAAAAAAATAAGATACTGTTGCTGGTGTTCCTGAAAAGATGTTACTAAATATTGTGGTAAATATCTATAAAATTGAATGCTTCAGAATTTTTTCTCATCGGCCGAAGCGTGTTAATTGAATCGGCTTAGGATCTTTCAAGGAAATGGTTTCCGTGCTGTTTTGTAGGTTTTTGCATTCAGAGCACTGATATTCCTCAGACTCATCGACATACCCTTGTAAAATCAATCAATTGAATGTCACAGAAATCTATGAATGTGGCCTGAAAAGGAATTTTAAGTTATGGTCCGTCAATCCGTCATGTGGCTGAAGACCTGGTTTCCCTGAAGAGTGTTTTTCCTCCACGTATACCCTGGCAAACCAAGATTACCTACCCATTTATGGTCGCGTAAGGTGGACTCAAGTTCCGGCTAAACTTATTCTTGCGCGGACTTTCTTTTTTTTAATTCTTCCTGAAAATTGGAATGCGTCGACCTGTGTCGCAAATTTAGTGCCTCTTTGTCCCGGAACATGAGGCCACACAAGGGAAGGTGGGTGGCGATGGGTACGGAACCGCTTCCGATGACATGGGCCCACTCGGTGTTGTCTTTCCAGCGTACCGCAGTGTGGCACGCTTGCCTGTACTCATCGAGCACCCGTGCGCGAGTTTTTCGAAGTATGCTACGATTGCGATTGCGTTACTCCTCTGCTCCTCCTCGGCGTCATTATTTTTTGCTGCCTTCGTGTGGATGTGGGTGGATGAAGGGGTGGTTGGGGGAGGCAGGAGTGGTTCTGAGAGTGAATAAGGGATTGGGAGCGGACGCTGTGTCCTCCACGGTCAAGTAAAAGGCTGGAGAACGGCTAGCCGAGTTGGATAAAAATTAAATGAACCCCACGCGCCTGTCGGCTGTCTCTTTGATGATGCCTAGTTCTAACGAGCGGTGTCATTCTGGGAGCCCAGTTTCGAAACGGCTGGCCGGCATTCGGATCGCTTGTCGGCGTTCAATTTGTCTCCATATTCACGCTATTATTGCTTCATTCCGTTCAGTTGAAAGTAATAATTTACCTACCAATGTTGCTCGGCCTCCTCCGTGTTCCACCCCCACTCTCCTCCCGCGTTTCCGACATAGCTTGGCATCACCATGGAATAACTTGAAATCACGGAGAGTCGAATGCATTGTATACAGCATACGTTTAGCAGATTAAAAATACGAAAGTGTCTCACGAGGAACTCACTGGAAATCTTTCATATTGTAAGGATTAATGAAAAAAATCCTCCTCTAACATACCTCGCTAAAAATATTTATTTTTGTGGTTGGTATAATAATAGATGAAATCTAGTACATATTTGGAAGCAGTGAAACGTACAAAACCATTTGAAAACGTAATTTTCGAATGAATCTCTGCTTTTAAATATACTCCTGGAGTTACGAGGTAATTATATTTCATTGGAAGCTGTCTTCTCAGTTTTTTTCTGTCGTCAAAGTTACGGGCGTAAATAGAGCAACAGTGAAGCAGTGAAATCTTAGGTATATCTTCCATGGTGATTCATTTGGTACAATAATGTAAAATATTGAATCCAAATTATATTCTATATCTGGAATCTTTTTTTCCATTTTCTTTTGTGTTTTCCGTTGAGGAGAAATGAGAGAAATTCGTGATACACTGTTTGCCATTCCCTTTAAAGCAAGCTATAAACTACATTACTTATTGTTTTGGAGTTTTATGTCGTAATGAGTATGGAATGTTTTTTTAGTCAAATGGACAAATAATCATATTAGGGTTCACCGTAAGGTTGATAAAAAATAATTTTCTACTGAATTTCATGCTTACAATTTTAAACATGCGTAGGTACTTATTTTTGTATTAGCTTGCTCATTTCAAATATCCTGATTTGATTTTATCAGCCCTTCTTTCTTTGATGTCTTGCGATGTGGCCGTAATCTTCATTTCATGCTTTCTTGCTCAATGCCTTTTTCTCCATCTTAATCATACCATCTCACGTTAAGGAGTGACCTAATTTTTCTTTTAGTACACTAGAGGTATCTCTTGCAGACTGTCATTACCAGTGCGGGCTTTTCATACAAACGGGTCAGGGTTTATTCCGACGATGGCGATGTTTTCCTCTCTCTCTCCATCATGCCGCGGGTACCACGTTTCAAGTCGCGAATGCACACGTGCGTGATGTCGCTTTGTTTATCAACTGGAACTTGGACTGACCCCTGAAATCCGGGACGCGATGTTTTCAAATGCCACGTAGGCCTCGAGCGATTGTGACGCCTAACTGCAAGGCTGTATAAGATTCTCATTGGTGTCACTGCGGTTTAATTTTTTTGTTATAAACCGTACGTTAGAGTTCAATGATGCTGAAATAAGAATTGTTCACGCGTTTATATTTTTGGACAGAAAAAAATAATTGTGGTATGTTGTTGTGAAGGAGGGAGAATAATGAATCGGAGGAACGATTTAATAGTTGCAAATATATGAATTACGTAAGCATCAGAGTAAATTAGAGTCTGGAAGTTTACTGGCCTCATACGAAGACCACGATAGGGTGTGATTGACCATCATTAAAATTATCTAGTGGAGTAAACCCGAGTGAAAAAAACGGAAGTGTCTCAAATCTACCGAGTTTCTAGTCAAACCAATTCTTTCCCAAATGGGATTAAACGATAAGTAGGAGAGACTCAAATGTATTTCGATAAAGAGGATTTTCGTTCACCGAAAATAATCCTCGAGATTTGTACGTACGTATGAATTCGTGTAGGAGAAGGATATGCTTCCTCGAAAAATCACCTTTCTTAGATTGATCGGTTGACGAACGGGGCGTTATTATCGTTTCCTACCTCGTTGAAAGGTGAAGGTTGCATGTCCAAAGGGTGGTTTATAGACCATCTGGTGCCGGCAATGACGGTTGTAGAGTGATAAGTTTCTTGTGTTTAAAGTTTAACATCCCGTCTCCACCCGAAGTATCCATTGCGTCCACCCTAGCTACGCCCCCCCCCACTCGCCCACCACCGTTCCCTTGCGACTCCCAGTGTCCTCAGTGCGGTCAACCTTCCGTAAATCGGTCGACTACCATCGTGTCACATTCCCTTACAAGAAACACTAGTAGGGATCGGTCGGTTTGATCACGCATGCAATGTCCCGATCAAAAGGCTGGTCGAAAAAAAAAGGCGCGCCTGCTCAAATTGCGGCGACGTCTCGGCTTCCCTCACTCGGTGCTTATGTGGAGGGTTTGACCACATGCGAAAGTTTTGAGCGAGTGACCTCCGTGTGGACATGTTTTCCAGCATATCGATGAGTACGTATCCTAAGTATTCATTGGTCCGATTAGAGAGAAGCGATTTCATTTGGGATGGCCAATGACATCGAACCAGTCTTCTTTGGGTTTGCCTGGCAGATGTGCTCACACTTCACAACTACGCGAAATCCACTAAATTGTCGAAATAACCTCCCCGTTCGAAAGCGACTGGTTATTTATTTGGTAATAATTTCATGGCCGACATGCCTGAAAAATATTCCTGTCAAAGGTTTGAATTGTAGCCCCCACCCACACGGAGGTACCTATACATATTTCATTCGCGGTTTTTCAATCCAGATTTTCTTTGATCGAGACACGGGAATGCACTAGCCAGTCGTATTCCCTTGCGTCAGATAAAATTTGATCGTTTGATGTGAATGTGCTGCGGTGAAAGACATCGGAGGAGGATTCCCTGAGTCAGGCACTTAAGGGAGAGTGCGCGCGCTGTCGTCCATGCTCGCTTGCCTCGCGCGCGTTCGGAGGGGGGAGGGGTCGGGCGCGCGACCGACGGGGCGAGAGCGGTCGAGTGCCCAGACGGTGAGCGATGACATTGCTTGGCTGTCCAACGGTGGTGCATTTGTTGCCCAACAGCGCGGAGGCGCGCGGGATTACGTCTCACTCCGCCGCAGTGCGTTACGGCCGATTCCTAAGACTATCAGTTTCGATCTCGGGCCTTAATCGCCATTTCACTCGGCTCTCGGCCGATTTACTCGTATAACTTATCCCGGTTTCGTTGGCGATACTTTCACCCCTGCCCCGCAACAATGCACCGTCTCGATTACCGCGCAGGAATGCCTTTGGAATCCTATCGGCCGAAGAATAAATGTGAATGCCGTTCAGGGGTTGGTCAGAACGAGTTCGTATCAAATGTTGTTGCCCTTACCGTTATTCGTGTTTTCCTTCCATGGACAGTGTGATTTGGCCACCATATTAAGTGTATTTATCCGAGTTTTTTAATAGAAAAAGTTTTCCCCGTGTTTCTCTTCCTGAAATTAAATTGAAATACCAAATGGTGTTCTTCGATCTCATTTATGCGTGTTTTCTTAAAGTTCGACCTGAGTTAGAAAAAAAGAGTGCAAATTTTAGTCTTAAAATTTTTTAAATGAGAACTATTGTAGTTACTTATAGAATTCGGGAGATTATCTCTTCCTTTCTGCTGTTATGTTTAGAAAATTGTAAGATTATATGAAGTTAAGGTATTTTCGCGGTGAAATTTTTATCATTCCCAAATGTATCCCATTATTTTCGAACTTCGATCCTCCCCAATCGAACTTTTTTTCCTCTTCCGCGTTTGGCGTTGTTGGCATAATAATATTACATCATATGAGCTAAAAGTGAATCGAAAATTTTTCTAAAAGAAAATTTATTATTTTTTAAGGAAAGAACCTTAGCAACATATGTTGAGGTAAGATTTCTGTGAAAAATTATTATTATTATTATAATGCCGTTTTCGCATTTATCGGTCAAGAGGAAATAAAATTAATAATTTTTATTCTTTCATATCTAACGCATAAACTACCTACGAAAGTGCTTGGGTGCATTTCTTCGCCATTTTATGCAACTGTAGTTTTATAGTGTGCCTAGGGAAGTTTATCGAATGAGAATGAGAGGAGCGTAAAATCATACGTACTTCAATCATTGCCTACATGAGCTCGCAACCATCTGTTTTACTCTGGATTTCTTTATCGAACACCCTCCCTAGGCCAAGTGATGCTAGTAATTGAAACGCCTCCTCACGATAATAAAACTTCTTTCAGATCTTTCTGTAATAAAATGTTTTTCTCGTAATTTCCATCTTCTTAAAGATCATAAACCGGTGTTGGGAAGTAAAATTGAGTTTTTTAAACCAAGTGGATACACTGTATTATATTTATTCTGGGCCACGGAGTGAATTAATAAAGTACACGAATTGAGAGAGCATGTCGTGAGTTAAAGGCGACCGAAGTTTTCTAACAAGGTCGTAGCTTAATTTGGATTTCTTATCGCTGTGCCCTCCTTGATTCGGTGGTGATAAACGAATTCATATACATTTGATTTTTGGGGATTAAAAGAGGTTTGAATCAGTTGAAATATCTATCATCTTCGATGTTAACTCTACAATCAATATTTGTAAGATTCTAAGGTTTTACGCTGAATGCGGTGGCCGTGGTACAGTATCGAGCTACACTTAATTTCATCTTTCCACTTTTTTCCACTAATTTAGTTTTCAATCACTTGGGTCTCATTATAATTTATAACTTGATTTTGAATGTTGTACTACCTATTGTGCCAACTATATCTTGCCGCCTTAGCTCTTATTAATGACTTAAATCGCTGCAGCTTATTTATCGTGTCCTCTCTTTAGGTACAAAAAATTTTATCGCCTTTTTACTGATTAGTTGATGGAGTGGATAATTAAAGTGGGGTCAAGCCTTGATTCAGTCGCTGGGCGAGTGTGGCGCGTGATCGCTTCTCCCCATTCAGTAGCCCATTCATCTTTAATCGCTATCCCCACTCTTGAGAGTGTGTAGTCGACTCCAATCACAAGGGGCCTCTTGATCAACTTCTTAAATTTAGTACAAGACAGGCACACAACGGGTTTTGTTAATGGATTGTGAAATTCTCTTTGAGAAATGTATGAGCACATTCAAGTGGCTTCAGCTGCTTAGCACTGCTTTGCATTCATATTTTCATGCATATAGTACCCTGTGTAAATTTCACACGCCGTCGGGCTTAGTACTGGATGAGCTCTACCCTCGTCTACCAAACCGATCTAAGTGTTGATTACTGTGGATTTTTTTTGATAGGTAAGTTAAAGAGATCGTCTATTTTTAAAAAGGTTTTTAGAGCCCATTGTGAATGAACGAGGCAATGTACTGGAGGGAGTTTAATGCGCAGACATTGTGAACCCATGACATAATATAAAAATAGTGAAATTATTCGGCAAATATATTGTTTAATTCACTTAAATACTATTCTTTTAGCATTGATCCAAGATCCACTCCTATCCATACATTTCCGGCCATAGATGGATCCCGTCGCACCGAGATTTGGTTCTCTGAACCTTGGTGTGAATAACGTTTTCGAAACTGCCGTTTGAAAGACTTTTGGAAAAGTTGGGGAAAAATGTTAACGAGTTTAATGTGAACTCAATCTGAATTTTACGACGGAATTAAGACGTAGATTAGAGTTTACGGTGCTAATCTCACGATTTTATTTGACTGAAATTAACTGTTTTATCCTTACTTTATCATTCATTTTTATGTGACCTCTTTGGAATATTTGAGCTTGATGTCTCTTTCCAAGCCTTTCTTGCCGTTAAACGCTCGGGAGTTTTTTCAGCCATACGAAATAAAAAGAGAAGACACCTGTCTTGTTTCTCTCCATTCTCGATCATCTGTACCACGAAACTCTTCAGCCTGTGAGACGCGTAGGCGATGAACGTTGACCGAATTTCTTAAACTTGTGGTAGTGGTTGTACGTTTTCATGTTTATTTTCTCGGGCATTCATTCCCCCTCACTCTTTAAATTTTGACTCTCACTTTCTCGGGGTGAATGGGTCGTAAGGAAAAACGTCTCGGGAGTCTCCAAAGGAATGAAATGCTCTAATGAAAATATTTTCTTTGGCATCAGCTCCTTCTCTTCGAGAATGGCAGTTTGGATCACATTTTATTCTCTGAACTATGTTGATTAAGACACAGTAGATTTGATTTTTTGATTCGTATATCCCTTACTGGGTGATTTCGCTCATTCATCGAAAGAGCTTTAGGATTACTTTAGGATTAAGTATAAAGAGTTCGAAGTGTGAGGCTAAGAATAATTATCTAGTTAAAAAGAAATAAATTTCCGCTCAACGTCCAAAAGCCTATACCTATCTTTTTCTTCTAAATTTCGTTAGGAGAACGTTTGAGCGTTACGTTTATACAGGATTTTTACTCACAATTCTAAGGAATAAGTTTGTAATCTTCCTACAAATACCTTTGCAAAAACCGTATGCACCCATTTTTCAGTTATAAAAGCATTCTGGTAAATGACATTGTCCACTGTGCACAAGTTCGTAGGAAATCCGTTCTTGAAAGGAGATATTTATCAGTATAAGAAATGGTTTTTGGATCGCAGTCTCTAAAAACGTGCTGCAAGAACTTGGATATCAGTACGAAAAATCAAGCCTAAGCATAAAGCATATCCACTGTCCATTAATTTTACTCTAAAGCTACCACTCTTCATCTATCATTATAAACTGGTTCCAACTTTTCTGGAGCAGAGACAAATAGTGGATCTATCGTTATGGAAAGTTTCTAAAATTATATGCCTGTAAGCTGAGAAAAAAATATTTCTTGTATTTCTTACTTATATCGAGCATTGTTTAATTTTTATACATTTAAGAAAACAAAGAAATTCAGCATAAATAAAATGTTAAGGAAAATGATATAAAATTCCATGTATCCTCACATACTATTTTATCTCTGAGAAAGTTAACGTTTGCTTGTTCCAAAGACCACCTCGGTTCTGAATCATTATTCATTTGACTCACCTCATATCTTCACATCCTTCACGCCCATTACTCTCACATCGGCAGTGGCTAATATACAGTCAATCCATTTCAAGTATTCCCTTCGAAATATTACTTCCCTCTAACGTAAGTGCGGAATTGAAGAGAGATTGCTAGAAGGACAATTGCTCTTTTTAAATTATTATGTTTCAGATACTTCCCAAGTTAGTTTAGTTTGAAAATGCAGGTGTATTACGTCAAGGTTGAGACTTTGAGAATTGTCTTCCCTTCCTTCGACCAAGGGGTTCAGCCCTCGTACTTTTGTATTTCCGTTACATTTAAAATTTACAACTATTTCACTAAAGATGGCACAGGGAATGGAGTCAGCTCCACTACCTTTGCATCACGGAATTGATTGATTTCCACACGCTGTAGGACTTGGTTCGGGGTGAGCTCTATTCTCACCTATCAAAACAAACCTTTGGACGGATGGTCATCTAAAAGTCACTTTTAATTATCTTTTAAATCACTAAACTCACTATAGATATATATATATATATATATATATATATATATATATATATATAT
>LYUA01000369.1:275688-290371 GCA_002093875.1 Calopteryx splendens
ACGACTCTTGCGCTGCCACACACTCCTATCGACCCGTTCCCTCCTCCACTTCCCCTCTCTCCTTCCACCCACGCCCGGCGTCTTGTGTGTCACGCGTGGTGGCGCTGACCACGGGCGCCCTCTCCTTTTATGTGGACGCACGACTGCCGTCGCATCTCATCGTGTGTGTGTGTGGAACTGGTTCATTTGTAAGGAGACGGAGAACAAGGGGTTTGAGAGGCGAGGAAGAGGTGAAAAAAAAGGCGGAGGCCGGGACTCACCTGTTTTGGAATGACGAGAGAAAAACACAAAGGTGTGGTAACGGCTTGACGGAGACCTGTGCCTTTTTGCGCGAAGTGTCACCCGCATGGGCGAGCGGGCTCGCTCCGCGGGGTCGTGGCCCGCCTCCCCGCCTGTGAAGGGGCGACGAAATTCGGATGGGAAGAGTGCCACCGCAAATAGCAAACGCGTAATTACGTAAATTCTTAACACGTGCCTCCGAATGAAATATACTGGCAAACTTGCAAACACGCAAAAAAAACCAACAGGATAACGAGCCTTAGATTAGTTTTTTTTGCTTTGTGCGCGTGTTTTTCCGTCTCGCCTTAATTGCTTACGAGACGAGCTGCTGTGTTGCTTCGAGCTGCGGCGAGTGAGAATCACTAGGTAATCAACTCTTAAAGATGCAGCCATATGGAGATTGGTGTGTATTTAAAATGATATGTTAAGGTTTGCTTTCGTGTTTCCCCGGGGATAATAGCAAACTGGAGGCGAGCTAGACGAACGGTCTCTCTGCGTTGGAAAAATAATGACATTTAAAAAAATGAAGGAATGTACATGCTTTTCCTCATTCTACCAGCTTACTCGCAGTGCACAGCAGCGGTAATTGAGCTCACTCCACTGTGTATCCAGAGGGGAGGGAGAGGAAGATGACACAGGGTGTGAAATAACTTGAAGCAATGGAAGCAGCATCTGAAATGCAAAATCAGAGATAAAATAACCTTCCGTGAGACAGTACCCGGTATGAAGGTGCATTCTCCTCCCACTTAATTTACCTTTATTCAAGTTAGCTGTGGAGACAAATGAAACGGCTTCCGTAGCATTCAAAGGGGTCTGAGATAAAAGTCGTGCGTGAATGGGATCCCGAAGAATAGGTAATGGCATTATGTCCGTAAGCGGCTTTGTCGGCGGGGTGTGCTTTGATGGAGCGCGGCGCTAGCTTTGCTACGAGACTAAGATTTCACTTAGTTTCTCCCTCTTCCTAAACCCTCAGGGTATACATTCCATCGTCCCGGACGACCGAAAGTGTTCCTCGGATGGATGCTATCAACTAATATCAGAAATCGAATGCGGGCCGTTCCTTTATACTCTCTTTTGCTCCTATGAGTCATTATTTCATATTGAGCGCTTTGGTGACCCTCCGGGCTTGATATTTCGAGTGAAATATGTTGTTTCCTTGTTTGGTGGTCTGAATTGGAGGCTCCGGTGAGGTCGCAGCATGTCCGGCATACAGGTTGTGAAGATGTTTTTGCGAGAGATTCTGTACGATGATAAATGATAATGTGGCAAGTGAGCGACGGCATCAGATCGTACCTGCTGCTTTGGACACGATAACTACAGGCTGGCAAGAGCACTAGTATGAACGAAGAGTTCACGATATATGATTAAAAGCAGTGTAATTATCCCATATTGGGCAGTAAGTTTGCGGGAAGAGTATTTTTTTTTAATTTCGATTCCGAGGCAGTCCAGAAGCGCAAAACCGCTCCTCAAATCAAGTCGCATTCAATCATTTAAGACCCTTTGTCCAGAAAAAAACATCCTCATTTACCACCTCTGGAAACTGTGCCAGACGCGCGAGGAAGAGGATGAACAATGCCCATCGGAGGAGGAAGGAAGGAAAAACCTAGGGCGGGATAATGCGTCTAATTTAGCGTGCAAACTCACCTGTCGTCACGACAAGAGATTTTTTAATGCGCTTCTCAATGCTTTTGATTTTCCGATAAATTCTAATTTTTTCCTTTCAAAACACGTAGGTATTGGTGTAGTTTTCAACAAATCAGCTAGGTTCCTGTGGGTAAGGCACGATTTCCGAATTCTCTCTTTTATCATCTTGTCTTTTAATTCGGTGATCGATGACTGCAGTCCTTAACTCACCACGTTCCCCTCCAATGGATAGATACAGTACTCTTTTCTATCCTATGTAGTCCAAGCAGGCTAATTTACTATCTGGAATGTCCCTATTCTTAAATTTTCTTGATCTGTCTCAAGAGGTTTCCACGTGATCTTCTACATGTAGGTTTTCCTTCAATTTGTTTCTTCCATCATAAAACCTACGTCTTCATTTTGTCCGATGGAGTTACTAATTCGTCTCTTTTTTTTTCTCATAGCATCTTAGAATGCTTTTTAGTACATACTCCTAGGTTTCTTTTTCCATTGCATTTTTACCACAGGTCTCTGGCACCACCTGTCCTCCTCATTTACAATTACCGATGTGTATGTTTTTATTGTTTTCATAAGTTTTATCGTTGGTCTTGCTTATCTAGGCCACGGAATCTCGAAATTCACGAGCTAATAAAACAATTTGATACCCCCTCTCAACGTCTGTATTGAAGAGGTGACGGAAAGTTGAAGTCTCTTGCAGTCTTCGTTTTTATCGTTCGGCTCGTAAATTAGGGACACGAATCGCCCTTTTTTTGGCACTCCCCCCTCTTTATCCAAAGTATAGGAAATTTTATCGAAGTAATTGGTCTATTTTTTTTCTCGCAAAAATTTAGAATTGGTAATCACTGCAATCATTCTCTCTAAACATCGAGTCTTCAGAGCAATCGTAATTAAAATGAAAATCTAAAGGTGTAATTCCATTCCTCCATGCTCGATGTAAATCGAATTTTGAGACCTTAAGTATTATAGTAGTAACTGATATGCTTACTCTATAAATATGTTTCCATGCTTTTGTTAACCTTATCCTAAAACGCGGGTGTTAATTTTAAACAATTATTAATTTCACGGGGAACTCGGTTAAGGATTATCTGCTCATCCATATCACTGTCTTTTATCTGTCTCAGGCCAGAGAAAAAGTATGTACTATAAACGAAATATGGCACTGATATGTCAAGCATGGAATAGTTATTATTTGACAAGCGCAATGTTTCTATTGGCTGCTGTTACTTCTCCACCCTCCCGTAACTATCTCATGCTATCTTTATAAACGGGTTATGTAAACGGTCACAAAGCAGGTGATCACAGTGTTCTGTTTAACAAAGCCATAGAATGGCCTTATCGTGTGTATATCCTTCTGGAGCGCTTTAAATCTTAGCTATCACCAATGGGGTCTAATGCTCCGTGACTCAAAGTTATCAACCGAGGACTTAGTTCAGGTGTTCCCCGGGGAGTCTAGTTTTCGATTTTTAACTTGAAAGTGCATAATCGCTAGAAATGTGCTTGTGTTAGAATAATGTTAACATCTTTTCAACTCCCACAATATAGTTTCTAATTTGAATATCTTCCATTTTTTCTTGTTTCATACTCTATTACGTAGTATTGTAACTAATGATAGGCGTAATAGTTTTATAAACTGTTAGCCCTTGGATTTTAAATGATTTAAATGTGTGTTCATTTTTAATTTCGGAATCAGCTGATATTACTCCTCAATAAATGGATGCAAATAAATTAGTTTTACTTATAGACAATTGAACATAGTTTCGGCGTTTAGTTTTTCCGGCTGCTAAATGCTCTCGTTCGAAAAATTCCTTGGAGGACAACTTCAGCCTTACAACACAACGTTAAAGGCCCCGATCTTTGTTAACTTTACTACCTGACCAGTACGCTATGGTTTAATACTCTTTCGTTAAATTTGGTCGGACTTTCCTGGAATTGAAGGACCTGAATATTTTGTCCCTAATCAATGAACTTGAAGTGCCAGAAAAATCATTAAACCAAAAAGATTCACTGAGATGATGTCCTTACCAAAAGTTCACACCTTACCTCTTAAACTAAAGAACTGTTAACTCGAATAAATATAACTTGCAGACTTGAGATGGGATTTGAACCCGGGGTCGTTATCTTTTCTTTCCGAGGCGTTAACTAATTTTGCCGCCCAGTTTGCCGACGTTTTCAACGCAGATGCATCTGGAAATTAATATAATAAATAATACCCAATCAATTATTGATTCAAAATTATCGAAGATAATTGAATTAAAGCCCTATGGATTCGAAGGAAATGATTCAGTTTCATCGCTGATGAAACCCACGCCCTGTGCTGGATGTTCTTTCCAAGCCTTTGCTTCTAGAGTAGGTACGTGAATGCAATTCATGCTCAAGGCAGGTAGTGTGTGAGTCTCTTGGTAAATAGTTATTTACTGCCCTAGTAAAAATATGCAAATTAGATTTTAATTGAAGGTTTTCCTACTTGCATTAGAAAGTCATGGAACTTATTTTCGTCTTGCGCATTGTGTGCGCCGACTTTCGATTAAGAATAATGGCAGGCCGGAGAGGGAGAATAGGGAAGCAGTCACGCAGTCATTGCGTTGAGATTGCTTTTCGACCGCTGTAGAACACACACTTCTCTCACGATGATAACAGAAATTGGCAAATGCCATTTCTCAACGCGTATTCTTTCTCCTCCCCCGGTGAGTGTCATTCCCATGCGAAGCAACTTGACCACCGTCCCGCCGTAAGCGCACAGGAGAATATAGTAGCGGCGGAGAATGAAGTTTTCGTTTTTATTTTTTTACGCCCCTCTCCTTCATACAATCGGAAATGATCCTCACTTGTTCACTTACGTGTTTATAATTACATTTTATAATTCTCGTCTACAGAACGCATGTCAGGTGGTGGAAAGCGGGTGGGGAGGGGGCGGAGAGAAACGGCCACGGGTGGTCCCGCGGCGAGATTCAGATCCGCATTAGGAATTCCCACCGCTCTTCCAAGAGGAGCGTTGAGGGAAAATAAATATCTACCGCCTTTGACCGAAAATGCAGTTAAAAAAAGTTCTCCGTTGAGAGTACGTGTTGCTCTGCATTCCGATCCTTCGAGAAGAGAATCGTTCTCACCGGCAATCCGACCACTCACGTATCACGAGGAAACTTAACCATGTGTGAGATTTTATCGACCTGGAGAAACGTCGTGGCTATGGGTTGTGGAGGGTTAGGCGTTCGTGTTATGCCCTAGCAATAGTATGTATGTACTCTTTACGTGCAGCCGATGAGTGCGATAGCATGTACATCTCGAGTATTACGGACGGAATGCGTCTCGATTCCTTGGCTCGGTTATGCACTGAAAGAAGATACCACGACCTAATTTCAGGTTTTTTGGTCTTTTTAGTTTCTAGTGAAAAGGCAGTTTTGTTATTAAGTTGAACAACTCGAGTGGTTTCTTATGCTCTTGTCGGCAGATGACACAAAGTACTACACCAACGTTTCTTGTCATCAGCGCATTAATTCGGAACGCGTATTTCCAAAGGTTGTGGTAATGAGGCATAGTTGCCCGCTCACATATTTAAATTGAGTGCTTCGTATCTTAAATTAAATAACGAAGCGTCCACGAATATCATGTACCTACGTATTTGTCATACTTTGGCGATGCATATTTTTTTCTGGAAATGCGTTAAATGCTTTTCATTTGTTCTCCATACAGGACCTATGGGATTTTGAATTGCTGTTTCCCTTTTTGATGTCAGTCATTGGTTTAATTATCCCACTGAACGGTTTCTGTTAAACGATTCACGTGCTAGTGCAATGAGGTAAACGGGGATTTTCAACGCATGTTATGATTTTGGAGTAATGCAGAAATACTATTTGTAATATAATGTTTTTATGCTTCCATAATTTCGTGCTATTTAACAATTTCCCTGCTTAATTTTTGGTTAAATTGTTATTCTCCTCAATTTTCTTGCCTACCTATTCGTCTGCTACCGAAGTAATCACGGAGAGCAATCGACTTACTTCTTTACACAATACATTTGCTGCGTACTGTGTTTCATAATTCACAACCTTTGATACAAATCACAGAAGCTTAAGCTGCCATGCCTGATGTACCTTAATAATCCGAGGGGAAAATATGAGGCAGCTAAACACGATACCCGATACAAATATCCGAGGGTTTTAGTCCTACTCACAGCATGAAATTAGAGCTGTAATAGAACGTCAAGGAAATGTTAAATGAGTGTTTCATTTTTATGCTGGAATGGGAATGTCTGCTATTAATATCATTTCAACCATTAGTAATATCACTACATCGTTTACGGACGTTACGTACGTTCGTTACGTCTTACATCGTGCATCGTTACGTCTACATCGTTTGCAATAGAACATTTTGATATGAAGATAACATTTCTCCAAAATTATTTGTAATTTAATAATAATTTAGTGAGGAAAAATTAACAAAAGGGAACAATTTTCCTAAGGTAACTTACAATTACTTAAAATCAGGATTTTTTGTAACCTTTTTATTCAGAAGGGCAACGGTGTGAAGGGTAGGTATGTATGTGGATATGAATTTAGTTATAGTCCTACTATCTTCAGCCACAGGAGTAACCAGAAAAATTATCCCCTGAATTTGGGGTATTTCAGGAACACACTACCAAGAACTTCTGGGGTTGGTGTGTGTTGTTGGCGTTCATTTAGCTTCAGCGATTTCAAGATTTTTATAGACTCGTGAGGTAATGTAAATTTTGCTGTCGCAACTGGCCGGGTTATGCAAAACACACTGTTCGATTAACGCCCTCGTGAGTCATTTTTATCGCCCATGTCCTGAAAACTATCTCGAGGCCAAGGGATACTTTCCGTCATAGAATACTAATGGTATTTACAACTCCTTTATGCAACTTTTCTCGTGATCCGTACGCTGTAGCTCTCCAAACTGGCTATCCTAATCGTTTAGCCACTTGTGTGCAAGATTTATGAGAATCGCGGAGTGTTTTCTCATTTATTTCTTCCGTTCGTACGGATTTAAGTGCCTTGTTGCATGTCCTGCAATGTGGGGCAGGGGAGAAATAAGAAATAGTAACTTTATCACTCTTCGCATCGAGAAAGTGCACGCGAAAAGAAAGCCGGTCGCCGTTTATGTGAAATGGCGGATAGAATCCTTGGTCTTTTGTTGACGCGTAACAATCGGAAAAAATAGGAGTTGAACAAGGAGTATTTGGGATCTTGCCGATTGGTGGCATTGACGAAATAGATTGCATTTTATGCAGAGTTCAGTACGGGTGTGAAGGTCGACCATTAAAAAAGTGGCAAACGGATTCGAATTGCTAATAAAATCTCTGAACAATCGGGCAGAAACAAAGAAGCGGAGCTTGTGGAATTAAAATTTTTAACTCACATCGAGGGCGTTTTGTGTTTCACTTTTTGAATTGAAATGCTTAGTGGTGGCCAAGTGATAATTTTCAATGGAAATTACCTTGCGGGATGACTATCATTAGGCACACAATAATTATTAAATACATGTCCATTCGTTCCTCCATCTCACTCCTTTATGGAGCAATTCGGCCCTGTTTTATAGCGACTCGATAAAACTGATGGCTAACTTTACTACGCTTTTAAATTTATAACGGCTAGTATGTTTATTTTACTAACGAGTAGTTTGGATTGTTTATAAAATAACCTCCACGATAAGTAAGCCCCCACGTTAAATATTGATTAGATTAACGAGAAATGAGAAAACCGGGCCTTCATGTTGTGCAACGGATCTTTTGGCATGAATTTTACTAGAGGCTAACTAGAAGTGAACCAGGTGAAACTACCCCGAAAAATGAAAATTCACTTAACTTGAATTGTTTTGGTTCTTCGACGCATTTCTCAAAACCGTGATTACGTAGAAGTATGGTGCAGTAACTGACACGCAGCAGAATAATAATATATCTATTGATCATATAATATTTTAAAAAAATCAACTTTTATGGATCTTATCCCGTCTCTGCTCTTACGAATATATCGCGACATTATTATATTATGACACTCAAGAAAAATGAATGGATATTATAAATTTCAAGGGGTGAAAACTGGCAAATATATGTGAAAATTTGATGGAGATTTCTTAACCCAATTCCCGCCGTTCTCCAGTATTATACACTGCAAGATGAGCTACAGATATAAAGAACGGTTTATATGTGTGCCGTTGGGAAACGGGCAGGGACATTTTTGGGCGTCACTGGTTTTTTTTTTAGCTCCACACCTCACCTTTTATGGAATAGCATATTTCAAGATGTCCATCCACATGTTCGAAATTTTGAATGGTGGTGAAATTTAAGAAAAGATGTGAAATTTTCGCAGTCGAGTCTAACCGATGAACAATCTTCCTCTACTGTTTCGGTTTAATAGAGCACATTGCTGTGTTTACTATTAGGTATTCTTTAAAAATAAGTTTTGTGATCCAGTAGTTATCCTAAAGCATATGAAATATTACACATATGAATTATAATTCCGGAGAGGGAAGAATTTAAAGATATAGGGGAATTAGACTGAACGTTTATTTACACTATGGTACGTATACTGTGTAGGTGTCCTGCATCATAGGTAGGTTCTAGTATTTGAAAATAATTCCTTAAAATTTAAGGAAACAAATTACGTTACTCATCGGAACTTGGATGAACGAATAATGGTGAACCTAAGAGCCATCGGAAGAAATACCATGGAGATAGGCACATTGGCCTAATAATCTATTAGCGGGCATATGTTGACGTAAACATTTTTCATTCAATATGATTTTGAACTTTCTTTGCATCTTTTCTTAAGTTTGATACTTTTTTATCCCATTAAACCACGTTACTATGCTTAAATTTCTTCTTCTCAAATATAGAAAAATACTCAATTTTTTTATCGCGTTGATCCTTTGTTTTGTTTTATTTTATTTATTTTTTATTATTTCAGTGATGCAATCATGGCTATTGGAGCGAAACCGAAATAATCGAAGCATCAAAATTAGCGTATTAGCATAATAGGCTTCGGTAATTTTTTGAACGATTCAGCTCTAACGTAACTCTAAAAAAAGTATACAATAAAAATTTTGCCCTTGCCATTCTTTTATTGCAATGATAATCAAAGGGAAATTCTGCTAATTTAAGTATATTTTACAACACGTAACGTGGCTTAAAATTGAACCAGCTACACGTAATCATAACTTAAATAAGATGATTTTGTATAATGTTAATTTTTCACATTGGTTTGATTCGTCGTCTTCAAAGTATTACTTTATGTGTCTACCTCGGCAATTATTTGGTAAAGAAATGTCGATAAGGTAGCAAAAAGTATCAGTATAGTCGTTAATCTAATTGGTTGGATGATGTCGTTTTCTTATGGTTACATTTGATGTTGAAAGTATGATAAATTCTGACCGAAGATGCTAAAGAAAAATAATACTTAAAATAACTTAAATGAGGTTTGAAGTCCGAACATATTGAGAAATCGCCTTTAGAATTATTCCGGGTAGTCTTTTTGATTGTATATATCTCTCTCATTCCTCTTTCGCAAAATAAGCTGTAAAAAAAGGTCAAAATTCCAGAAGTGCCGAAAGTGTGGGTAGCCAGTCGAACACGAGCAGCGTTGCAATCTCCCTTAAATCGCGATGCTCGCGTGCTTTCATTACTATCATAAATGCGGATGCTGCGCACAGCTCTGATGAGTTCGTAGAAATCGAATTGCCATTTTAATCGCACACCTAAGCAAGCTAAAGTCAACGTATTATCTGCTTAAAATTAATGTTTGTCGCACAATTTGGTACTATATCCAATCGAGCCACAACACACCAGGAATAGCAGAGTCCTGAAGTTCGAAGACTTCTGACAAGAGAGTACCTTAAACGTCCACAGGATGGGTTTCTTGCGAGATACGGGTTGAGTATCAAATGTGAACGTCGATTTTATGACGGCGGAAGTTGAAAGAGAGCTTTCCTCGAGCACTCCTTGATATAATTGACGTGGAAGACTTAGACGTGGGTCTCCGGTTACGGCCACGCACTAGGCGCGCGCAAAATGCTAAGCCGGAGATCGCTTTGGTTCGTGCCGGCGGTGGCGGCCGATCGGCGGGGCTCCCCCTGCTGGGAAATTGCGGCAGAAACTCGGGGAGGCTGAACCAGTCTCCCAGAGAGTTAAAAATGACGGTTGTTCGAGAAAACTTTAAATAACCCCGTTTGCACTTTGATAATCGCCGTGACTTTCCATTTAAATGAGACCAATAAAGAGCCGCGATCCGGGTTGAAGGGAGTCGCCGTTGCCTTAGCGATTTACGGACTCGGCGGGGGAATTAACGCAAGTTGAGGCGGTGGTAGGAAGGACGCCCGCCGCCGCTCCGAGGTGTGCGCGTTGCGACATCCACTGGAGGCGTTTCGGGGGCGCAGTTAAGGACGTGGGGATCAGAAATCCTTGGAATGCGGGATGAAACCTCCAAAGAGGTTTGCGTATGCCCAGATGGGATGTACGGTCAAAATGATGCTGCTACGAGCGGCTTGACCAATAAAATTTTACCGCCTTCACTTTTTCTCTTTCCGAATAAATTTGAAATTAAATTGTAATGAAGCCTCATTGAGGCAGTCCGGTTCCACTGATCCCCTTCGTTGACTTCTGCGATCGGTGGTCACTCCCAATGGACGGTAAACTAATTTTATAATGCCTACTGATTCATAATTCACTTTCATCGATTGTTGACCATAAGTCTGACCATAATGTGTTGACAATAAGTCAGAAAATTTGATCATAGATTACATTGATTTTTGTTGGCGAATATCAGAAATTGTCCAGATTAAGAAATCATCTCCGACCAAGTGCTGAGTCTGACCAGGGCTTTTTAAATGGCTGCTTGTTTACGTGTAACTATGCTCTAAATTGTTGACGTGGCCTAATTGTGGTTTAACATTGAAATGACCCCATTGATTTCATCTACACATGCCGGCTCCCATATATCAGTGTGGTAAAATGTATGGAGATTACTTTGAAAGCATGAAAATTAAGAGCTGTAACTCCATCAAATTAAACGAGTTCGATATGAATATAGGAGAATAATATTTTCCATACAATATATGGATGGCAATAACTTTTAATTCAATATATATGTAAATGGCTGGCAATAGCTTTCAATATTTGAGATTAATTAAAAAAGTTTTGGCCATTCTCAAAATGCTAACAATTTTTGTGTTCCAGATGATGTTAATTACTAGGTTCAACCGGGGTAAAAGAGTAGGGAAGATGGGCACAGCCGTCGTATGTAAATGACATGTGATTGGGAACGTGTGTCTTAACAATATTTGAAGAATGAACTGCTACAATATATATTCTCATTCTATAAAATCATGGTAGTGAAGCTTAATGCAGGTACTTTAGATATCCAAACTAGCTAACGTGACGAAGACTGGATTGCCGTTTGTCGTGTGTTGCTTCAATAAAAAGGTGTATAAGTCTGAAGGCATAGTAGTGATATTTTCATTTATATTCTAAAATTGTTTAATAGATCGGTAGGTCCTATTAGGAATATGCGCATTAGATTTTGGCCATGAAAGGAAGATACCTCTTATTTGTAACTGATGTTGACTGATGAACTGTTGACTGATGAAATAACATGTTTCAGAATTTATTTTTTGAATCGTGAATGAATTGAAAGTGTACCAGCGAACTATTTTGCCGAAGAGATTTTCATTTTTAGAAATTTGAAGATGATCTATTTATTCACTATGAAATATATCGTTATTTATTAATTATTTTTACCACTTCACGTAAGGTATTTTGAGATATTTGCATTTCGTCCTAATAAAGAATGTTCGTGTAGATCATAAATGAAATATGAGTGCAATGAACCCAAAAATCTCATTAAACACGTCCGATGCGGTCATCATCTGTTTCTTGAGGGTAGAGCGACTGTTTGATTTAAATTTAATGAAGCAATGATTGCCAGAAAAAAATAGTGCCTGCTTCCATCCCGCTTGTCAGAAATATGAAATCTCAATTGAAGAGTTCTGATTGACGTGAGGGTCTTGGTGGTTCAAAAAACAGAGATTACTTTTACAATAATCACCAATTAATCTTCGGCCGCCTTTGATCGCCGGTTAAAGAAAGAAAGGAGAATTGTAATTTATTGGAAGAAGTTTGACAACAAATTGGGGGCCAAAAGTTGAAAATTGAATAACTCCTTTATGAAAACTTGAGACTTTCCCTTTCATAAATAATATGCAGATGCACTGTATTTTCGGCAAACTTGTATTTAATGACAGTGACTTTCAACGCTTGTTATTTATAAATGCTTATAATAAGTTCGTTGTCTCAGGCGTAACTTTGTGGAATTCGCTCAACATATTGATTTCAAGGAACACTTTGTAGTTCCACACAATTTAATCAATAAAACCTTACTAATAAAGGTTTTCTAAATAAAATTTTAGAATTACAAAGAGTTTCTTTAGATCAATATGCTTCTAATAAGGCCTAATTAAAGCACTATCGCAGACAAAAAACTATACTGGTAGATACTCCAACAGTTTATTGTGCAGTTAGACACATTTAAAAATATCACGCTTTTCGGAGGTGGTCCAAGATTCTAATAATAATAATGTAGTGATTATGTAATGCATTTTACAATTCACGAGAATACAGCGTTAAGGGAGGTGCCACAGTGGAATGTAGGTTTAATTAGGATGAAAAAAATGCCGAGAATCTAGTGTTTGGCAATAATTATGTTATTTTAGGATATAGAGTATAGGGGCATGGAGGGTGGGAGGGAATTTCTTTATATAAGGGATCCAAACGAACCCTATTCTCGTGCACATCAAATGGTACGAAATAGTAGGCACGATAAATCCCGAAGACCACCGAAAGAGATTCATAACGTAGGAAAGAATACTTGAAAAAAAGTGCTCAGACTCGAGGACAGTAGGCTTAGGTACTGACTAAGAATTCAACGTGGATGACAATAGCTTTGACCCAGGTATACTTGATCGAGGAATAACAGAAACAGTAAGAGAAATTAAGTTAAACGAAGAACATGAACAAATAATATCACTAAAGCATTACTCAAAGGTTTAGGGTGAAATGCAAGGAAGAAATATTTTCAAAACTTAAATGGAGAGCTGAATAATGAGTATTTTAATACCAAAGATTATATAGCGCGTGGCTAAGGTAGCAGACGATAAGAATCATTAACAGAGTATGTATTGAAGAACAGGGCAAGCGACTGCTTAGTGGTCAGGTTAGTTATGGTTTATTTTATCATCATAAGTAATCTGATTGCATGGACCATACTTGAGTGTCCTTGTACGTCCATTTATCCCTGTATTCTGTCCTTCTCTTCATTCTTTCTTACACTTCTCCAGTGTTCAACTTATCTAACATTTTCACCATCCTTCTTCTCCTCTTCCTTCTACTTTACTTCTATCATTTTCTGCCTCAAGCATTTACTTTTTAATGTGTGACCCATTCAATTTTTTCCTTTGGTTTCTGCAATGAAGAGATACCATAGAAGTAACAAACAAATTAATAGAAAGGGATATATTACATAGCATGTCTTCGTTTGCTTCACGAATTTCGAGAATTGGTGTTAGATGGATTAGAATGGACGATATTAAAGGAAGTGTTGAAGAATTAAGTAGCAGGGTTGAGGCATAAGCCACTTACTGGAAAACTGTACATGAATCATACTGTATAACGAGTACATGTTTATTTATGACCAACTGTAAACACGTAGTAGGCGGTAATCCTTTTACCTTGGAAATTTGCCAGGAATGGTATATAATATAACACGGGAATTCATTGTGAGGTCCTCTTTAAGATGGAACATTTATGAGATTGTGACCATGTGTGGCTTAATTTCAATTTGGTAAAGGGTCATTAAGAAAGGCTGCAAGCTGACGCCTGGGTGGGCTTAGGGGAGGAGGGGCTCCGATTAAAAATCTTGTTTTTTATTAACATATCGCGAAATTTATTTCCAAAGTTTCTGTTGTAATCGCAACATTTTGTTTAACGTCCACATCTTCCTATGACTCTTGAGAAATATATTTGAATTTGATCAATGAAAATATTTTCCCAGCTGGGGCTGCTCCCCTCATCCCATCGAAAAATATAATAATTATAAACGTGGATGTAAAAACATAAACTCTACATGTAATTATGCCGTTGTTAAATTAACCGCACCATTGGCATGGTAAAAAAAGTAATTATTTTTTCCCATGCAGGTATTTGGAGTTCGGCGCTTTGGCGTTGTGAGCCCTGCATGGATTTAACTATCTTTTAATTGCGAATGCATAAGCGTTAGCGTTGGAAAAAAAAAAGAAAGAATCGATGCTGACGAATAACTTGTCCGTGGAATCCAATATTTCACCGAATCATATAATTTAAACCCGTGAGTCAGTTTCTTCGTGCGAGCACCGTGTATCGCACGCTAATGCGCGGAGCCCAGGGTAAAGAAAAAAATGTACGCTCCGGACCACGTTCGTGTGTTGGTCGAAATCGAGTTTTTTTCTTTTCGCCTTCCCAAACGGAGCTAATCCTTCTCCCTGCCATATTAGAGAGAGCCACGGCCTCAATTAGGGCAGCCCGGGAAAGAAAGGCGGAGAGAGGAGCGCACTTATTGATGGATATTGAATGCGGTCGCTACGTGGGAGTTCATTGGCTGGCAGTGGAGGGAGCGATTGTCCCTGGATCGTGTGTCCATTGGCTGTTCGCGTGGACGACGCGGAGTCGCCAGCCAGCTGCATGGAACGTCTGAAAAAGAGGAGGTCACCGCGCACACAC
>LYUA01000369.1:291615-305233 GCA_002093875.1 Calopteryx splendens
GGACAATTTATGCAGCCTGAGTTGGGGGGGGGGGGATTGATGGCTGTCGATAGATCGAGATCGCTTAAGGGTCGGTGCTCGCCGTTCTGAGCGATGGAATGGAAGCTGCTGGTGTCTGAGGGAGAGAAGGTCGTTAGAGGAGAGTTGCGTAGAGGGTACACATCCATTACTCGTATCCTGCGTTGCTCCCGTGTCCTTACCCCCTCCATCTATAAACGTAGCAGGAATATGCAATGTCACCTTGAGGAGACGGACACTTTTCAAATTCTAATCGAAAAATAGTGTTGTGAAGCATGTAAGGGAAATATTTCTCTATAGTTCAACCCATACCATAAGAGGGGTATTCTAAGAGAGAGTAATGTTTTTTTTCAAAAAAAATATTCCTACAACTTAGAATGCCCCTAGGACATAGTATTGAAAAAAATATTTTTGCCTGAAAGGGCATAACTTCATCTGTTGTGGACGTAATTTCCGCCGTTTTTTTACATACTTGTCGTATCTGTATTGATTGTTTGTAATGTTAAAGACACTAGGAGATCCCACCGACTGTGAAATACTGTTTGTTATCCGATTTCTGAATGCAAGCTCCGACCCGCTGCAATTCATCGGGTGATTGTTGAAATTTATGGTGACAGTTCAATGAGAGAAAGCATGGTTAGGAAATTGGCAAGAGAGTTCAACGAATACGCATGAGGAGTGAGCGGCCTTCTGTGGTCAACGAAGACTTGGCGAAGGAAGATTGATGAGAAAATTCGTGAGAATCGTCATTTAACGATTTATTTATTATGCAATGAATTTCCCGAAATTTCAATGGGGCACGTCATTATTCAAGAGGGAGTGTTTGCCGTAATTGGCGGTGCCGTTCTTTGAAGAGTGGATTAATAAACTGTTCTAATACGAAAAGTGTCTCTACAACAGCGGAAGTTTTGCCAAAAATAGTTTAAGGTATTCTCTTTCATACAAACCTTTTGTATTACCTTGTAACCGTGGTATTTTTTATTTTATTTTTAACCATGTTACCGTCATGGTATTAGGTGTATACTTTCAACATTGAGGCCCCAGTAATAAAACCCCAAAGAAAAAAGGTGCTGGAATAATAGCAGGATAAGATAGATTGGCTGCCGAGTTATGCTATGTTATGCTAGAGCTATGAACAAAGGGAAAGTGTTGAGTAAGCGGGACGGGAGAAGGAAGAGAATAAGTCCTTTGGGCATCATGAAGCTGGTGGAAAGTATGAGGAACTAAGAGGAAAATAATGTAGGGCAAGGAAGAGGAAGCCAACTACGCGAATTACTATACGTAATAGTTGTTGAGGCCTACCCAAAACCTACCTTTGACAGGTAGATTGTCTAAGATGATGATAACATCCCTCCCCCCTTACAAGAAGGAGTAGTATCGCTTTGGCGAGCCGAGCTTTCGGTCACTGATCTGAGGTTAAGGCCTTGGGAGAGATGCTTTTGCAATTCATTGCCAAGTGATTTTCTGCACATCAGAACTTCGCGGGAAACCGAACGAGGCGCAAAGTATACGGATCCGACCCCGATCGTGAAAATGTGAATTTAACACTCCAAAAGGAATAGTTTTGACCGCAAGTCGACCCTCGCGTGTCCTAACGTTGGAACTGCGACACATTCACCACATGCTCCTCTTTGCTCCTTTTCTCCGCTTTGCACGTGACGCCAGGCCGGGCCGGGCCCCTCCCCTCACGCCCACTTTTTCTTTTGCCGGACGACTAAAATTTAACACTTGTGTGACGTGTCTTCACACTTGAACAGGACTCGTCCCCCTTGCCTCACCTGATCACACCTGGACGACCTCCTACCTCCCTCCCCCCTCCCCTCTCTCTCCTCGCCGCCTCCCCCGGCCTTTTCCGTGTGACGTAATTTTTGGGCGATCTTCGGGGTTGCGATTTCGGCTACGGCTTCAGCCAGCCCTCCCTGCACTGACCTGGGAGCTCCGATTCTCGGCGTGGGTGGATTTCGCAACCTCGAGCGAAAGACCCACAAGTGCTGCCCTGCGGGGCAAGTTGCGTCACGCGAAATGGTGCGGCATCCGGGGACGGGTAGTTCATGATGCACGGGTCTGTGCCTGGTAATCTCTTGCAAGGGCTCTTGGATCGCATTGAGCGGTCGTCACGGCGGCGATGAGTGGACTGGCTTCCGAAGCCTGGGGACAGGATGCTGCGAGGCTCTGGAGATTGGGGTAATCCTTTCTTCTGCTCCCTGTCCTCGTCTCATGCGTCGCGGCGAGAAAATTTGAAAATAATGACGTTCTTTTGTCGTATTAAGAGGATAAAATTTTTTCACTTCCTCGTGCCGATTCCTTACGAGTCGACTAATGCTGACTCGTAAATTCCTCCCCGTTGCTTGCTTGCTCTGCCAACCGAAACTTGGTATCCTCGTCTAAGTTAAGAATTATTAAAAAGGTAGCAGCAGCCCCGCAGTGACTCCTGCTTCCTCTGGAAAATATTTTTGTTGCGTTAATAGTAAACGGCTCATAAAAATATTTTTTACTGTCGGCCCCTAAATTAATCCCGAGGTATCTCCATTGCTGGCATTCTTTCCCTGCCGATTTCACCAATAGGTTAGACCTTTTCCTCAACAGTCTTCCTCGAATGGTTTGCTTATATAAAATAATAATTAAAAGTGGGATAAATGACACTGAAGGTTTTAAGAACCTTAGTTGGCTTTTCCAATATTAATTGAGATTTATTTGATGAATATTTTATTTTACTCATATGTTTAACTGATGCTTGGTCTTTGCAAACAATGGTTTACTTGCGTTGAAAGGTTTTTCATGGAATTTATACAGGTATTTAGTTCAAATTTATATTTGAAAAGATTTCCACTCCTGCAATGTAGCACATGGTCATTTTTTTGTCATCAGTCCGTAATGTACTATTTTGTTATTTTACTTAGGATTATTAAATGGGAATAATTGAAGGTGTCTGAAGGGCCCATCTTTTAGTTATATGCGTGGCTAGCATTAGAATTCGGGCTCGAATAATTTTTGACGTCTCACGCAATGCAGATCACTTCTCTGGTGTCTCCACGGATGGATTAAATCCCATTAGCTATCATCTACTAATCCAAAGAAAAAACAACGTTTGGAGTAAATATGGGCATTAAAACCACCATGTTTTGGATACCGCGCCGGAAAATCTGATCACTGCGTTCTGGACGGCATTTAAATCCTGAATCAATGAGTTTCTCTGAGGTTATTAGCTCTAGTCTCTTACATTTTACTTTGTAAATGATTTCTCAAGAATGATTCATGCTCACAAATAGGTACTCTGTCGATAACGTGACACAAATTAATATTTTATTTCTGGCATTTCAGTTTTATTGGCCTCACATCCAAGGATCCATGATTGAATTTAGAAAGCATCAAATTTGATTGCACGAAAGGATAAATTTTGCTCCATCAGCTGTAATGGAATTCTCGAGCTTTTTTGCGATTATGGGACCGACGCTGCGTAAATTAGTGCGAAGACTTACACTGCGAAGAAACTGCACTGTAAAATCTAAATGACACCAGATAACAGATTTTCATTCGTTTATATCATTCAAGGTGATCTTTTTGTGACAATTAATGACAATTTACGGCATATCTCCTTTCCATTTATCCTCACCTCAGGGCGATACTGAGAGCATGGCATTAACCTCGTTTACATCTCCAGCCAGTGGATGGAAACTCAACCACCTCGAGTGTACCTTTTTTTGCACATCTTATTTTTTTATTGAGGGCAGTGGTAAATCGATCTATAGGGAAATTATTACCCATGAGAAATAATTTCTATTTCATTGGCGTCATATTTTTTCCCATAAACTAAAATTTCATAATTTCTTTCGCTAGTGTCGTAATAATCATATATTCGATAAAAATCCTGTATGGCAGATAGCTACTCCACATGTTAGTCCTTAACTCGTGTACCGGCAGTGGGAATACGATAGCGCTGTGTAAAAGTGAGTTTTCCGCCAAAAACTTGCTTTAGAATGGGCTTTGAGAAAAATATTCGAAAGCTGTTTTGTATGTATCTCGCGGCTTAACATCTAAGCTCCCGAAAATTGCCTTGGTGCTTTGGTCGTATGGGAAATGAAGATGGATGCTCGGGATCGGAGTTGATGATTGGTTGTCGATGGTTGAGCGATGGTTGAAATGAATATATGCCCAGAAGTCTTTTCCCTCGTGCCCAACGAGTTTGAGAGTGCGTGCGGGGTGTTTGCGGGTGCTTCTGCATTCGGATCACGTTTTTTTGACTTCGTCTTTATCCGACTGGATCACGGATTTTCGATTTGCGGTGCCAGTAGGGATGTCTCAACATTCGTCACGTGGTGTGTGTTCGAGGTTGTACATTTTCTTCCTGATTTAGTGAAGCTATTTCTCGGAAAACAAACACCTCTCATCAGCTAGGTCTGAGAGAAATGGTGGGTTAATGCAACTCCATTTTATTTCAAATAATTTCTTGTGAACATTGGTGTACAAATGTTTATTCCTGATCGAAGAAACCATTGCCTTACCTGGGAGATAAAGTGTCGCGTTGCTCGGATTTCATTAATAAATATATCTTTTTTCGTTAAATCGGGTTGATTAATTTTACTGCAGAGCCATTCGTATTGTCCAGGAGTTATTTCACGTCGTTGATATCAAATAATTTGGTACTATGTATCGTATGTAATCTGGAATTTTTACCATCACCCCATGGAAAGTACAACTAGGGGCGTATGTGTGATGCGAAGAAAGTTTCGATTGAGTCATCGATTTATATGCACGAGTTTAAAAAAAGAAAAATACGAAGTTGTACTGCTATGAAGTCAGTCCATATTTGAATTGTCTCGGTGGTTAAGCTATACGTTATATCCCTTAACCCAGTATTTATCCAATATTTTTCTAGAGCGATTATAGTGTGAGATATGTTTCCTCTCAGTGCAACATTTGCATGGTATCATATGATCTTTTTGATGTCCAGATGCCTGTGGTAATTTAACGGTATGATTTACGAATGCCCACTCTTGGCATGGTTTGCATGGCGTGTGTCATACTCTAGGAGTAGTTTTCATTTTCTAAAAAGCAGTTTCGCCACTCTCATAATTTAGAGGGCATTCGTATGTCAAGTTATTGCCATAACCCTATAGAAAAAAATCATCGCTATTGCGACCGATTCAAATGCTTCGTTCCTTAAGAACTGAAATAATAACCTACCTTTTCACTTAGGACTAGTAAATTGCTTAAACCTTCGAGAAATAGGGCCCAAGTATGACTTTGATATTTTTTTAATTGCCGTTTTTGCTTTATTTCATCGATGAGATAGTAAAATTATATGCATCTAATTATAATCAATAATATCATCTGCCAACATGTAATTCCCCTGTGATATAATCCTTTCTCCCCCCCAATGCGAGCATCGGTTTTGAGACTAATAAAGAAATAATTGTTGCAACATTCATGCGTTATCATCTATTATAACACTAAAATAACGCGACTATGAATTTATCGCAAGTTTCATTTAATAAACATAAAACGAATTAGTAGACTTTAGAAGTACTCAAGACTTGAAAGTTTTCTTCAGTGAGCAACGAACTTTAAGGCAAAGTTTCAATATCTGAGACCAAGTCTATAGCCTCTAGTGAAAGTGTTTTCTCCCGGAGCTGTACAACGCGAATCCCTTTAATTTATTGCTGAACATATTCAATCTCTGACGGTACCTATACCATATGGCTATAATCGCCGGGGAGTAATATTTTTGCGTTGTCAAATGACTCGAGATCGTTTGCCACTTTTTCCACATGGAATGATTGTGAAACGTTTATAATGTATTATCGGTAATTCTCGAGTAATTTTTTTATGAAGTCTCATTTAATTGGTGACACAACTTAAAAATCCAGTTCTTTCGAAACACTTAATCAATTGCTGACTTAAACGTAGACCTCAATTCCATGAGCATATGATTGGGTGGATTTTCCAACTCATCGGCGACATATAAGTACTCGTTCCTCCCTCGACTACTCACGCTCGTCAACCCATGGATGACTTTGAAATAGGGCCTGTCCGAGCGATTTCTACGGTCACCTGGCGTTTTTTGAAAATATTTTACGCCTATGTATGGCATATTTTCAATAAACTGCGCTGATTCATCCACATAGTCAACATTGGATTGATTAGCGTTCGTCGTTAAGTCCCGTGTTGCTTGGCCTCTGCGACCGATTATTCTCACCGACATCTCCCTTCTTGCTGGTCTTCATTCGTTGAACTATTTAAGTCATTGAGACGCACATTTGTCTTTGTTTGGTGGACGATTTAAAGGCTTATGGTTTCCAAGCTAGTTGTTGACGATGAATGCGGAAATGAATCAAATTTAAAATATTAAAAAAGAAAAATAGTTTTAGGATTCATCTCGGTATCACCCAGAGTCGTTAACTCGCGCCTCTTTCAATGGATGCGGAGTTTTTAATAATGAGATGCAAACACCCAAGCCCCAGGTGGAGGAAAACCCACCTGATCGGGAATCGATCCCAATGCCTCTGGAATGGAAATCACGAGAGTTACCCTGCTTCCAAACGATGCACAAGAAAATTACAACACTGCAACATTTGTCGCATACGGCGATAAAGTTACATGAAAGTTTAAATGGGTTGGAGTTGAACTTTTGGTACTGCATGAGAGCCGTCTATAAACTTTTTTGTAGTTACATACTTTAGAAAGGTCTTGTTTGTGTGAAGAAACATGAATTCGTTCCATGTGAACCCAAATTTAGGCGTCATCTCTGAACTACTATTGTGCAGAAAGTTACGTGCTGGGATTCAGGATGGAGCAAACCGCGCACGAAAACTCAATAAATTGTCTCAGGGAGGAGTGATAGTATTGGTCTTTTAACTAGAACACTTGTTCTAGAGAGCGTTCGTTCCACAAAAGCAATGTACGATCTAAGGCGTTCATTTTTCTTCTGTCCGGCGTGGGTGTCCTAAGAAAATGCAGTGGTGAAATCGAAAGCGTAGTCGTTTCACACAGAGTGAAGATTAGCGGAATTTGAATCAGTCGAGAGAAATCAACCCATTCGCTAATGTAACCTTTTGACGTTCATAAATGTACATCCAGTTGATGGTTATTCCATTTTATTATTAATTTAGGCACGGATATATTTAAAACTGGAAATACAACCTTAGGGAGTAATTTCAACCTACTATGGATCGCAATGATACACACTTCAGTGGTTATGCGTGAAAGATGTTTCTGCAGTGCATTAGGTTCCTCAATCTATCTGGTTTATTTGCAGAAGCGTATATACGGTACCTTTAAGAACGTTCTTTTATCTGAAGCTGTACATTTTACCAGAGAAAAAAATCCGTTTTCTTAATGCGTAAATGTTTTGACAGCCATAAAAAAGTGACCCAAGTGACAGTGAGAAAATAGAGGCGTTAAGTAGTTGTAAACTAGCCTAATGGGATGATGAGTAATTTTTCTAGCTATAAAATATCCATCCACAGCTACGTTTCTCATCTGCATTTCTTACACCTACGTGATGAAAACTATATCCTAGCAAGATATTTCGTGCTTCAACAAAAAACCTTTTTCGAAAAAGCAGTAATTGTAAAATTCAGGATGTAAAAATTATTCTGCTCTGCCAGACTTCATCAGCCACATCATCTCTTTGCAGGGATTTTATCTATTTTTTTGAGGCTTATATTTTTGGTGGCGAGTCTTTATTTTGCCCACTACCTCTAGGATCCATGGTCCCATTTTCGTTTACGGCTATGATCGGTAAATATTCACCGCGATCCGGTAATTACCCAATCGGGGTTAATATCTTGGCACGCACTTCCAATGGGCCACGGCCACGTGCTCCGAGAACAATGAACTGAACTGCGGAGGCAATTACAATTACTTAAAAATCGAAGCGCTCGACGGGGAGAGAGCCTAGTGTAATGCCGAAGGAGTTCAGCTCGAAAGCGGAATTCCTCCGAAGCCTCCTGCATTTGGCCGTGAAATAGGTCAATGGAATGATCCAACAGCATTGATTTATTTGTTATGCGGTCCAGTCCTGAAAACATACCTACCAGAGACGAGGAAGAATGCAGCCGTGGGTGGAACGGAATAACGCCTCGAGAGCGTTAAGCCGAATCCTTTCACCTCGAAGGCAGGAATGAGGAATTGGTGAGCCATATATGTGTCGGCAATGGGTGCTGAAATATTGCTTGACCGAACCGGGATATAAGGTGTGCCTTCTAGGAGGGGGGGCCTGGCAACGTGGACGGGGACGAGTTTTGACCGGTATGTCGTCGCACCGTGGAGGAATGCAGCAGAACTGCGGTTTTGTTGCGAAATGAAGACGTTATTCGACGTGTGTGGGGCTATTATATGCTAGCACCTTGGTGGGAAAAAGTGGGAAAAATTACCTCCTGGCTAAGTTATAAAATTAGGACACGGTCGCACATAAACTGGAAAAAAAACCTCGGCAGAGGTTTGGGGAAGTTAGGAGTGATTCCATTGGTAATTCCTCCGCAAGTGGATGACTTTAATGCCGCCAAACTTGACTGTGCGGAAAGGTTTCCTCTTGCGCAAGATTTCCATTTACGATTTCCTCTATTTTTTTGCACTTGCATGCATTTCAGTGAAGGAATTTTGTTTCTCACGTTAGGGCTAGTGCTGGAGGGAAAAACACTGGTGATTTTTTGGTCCATTAACTATTCCCGAATTTTTTTTATGCAGGACTATGCCCTGCACATACTTTCCTATTGTAAGTTTTTAAAGTTATCGTTTCATCTCAACACTACAAAGTAAGGATTCCTTAATAATTTATTTTTCCGCGTATTTTATTTTTCTACCTGCACCTGGCGGAATTTTGTCCTTGCTTATTTTTTCACAAATCCAATGACAACATTTCCTTTTGGAGACGAAAGATTTCTCGCGCATCCCATTCCTATGAGAATACGATCGTGTTTCGCGACTTTTGAGCTATCTTCGAGTTTTATAGGTTTAGATGGATTAGTACTTCTTGTTGGCACTTTCTTGTTAGTCTTCTCTCTGCACATTGAGGGATTTGGGCGCCAAGGGGCTATGCTGAGGTTTTGTAAGCGTTTTCAAGACCCTGCTTCGTTTTACATAGCGATTGTGTGTAGCCATGGGTACGCTCACAGGGAAAAACTTAGAGCGAGTTCCTGACTTTTAAAGCCTGCTCTGACTAAGACGTTTTCACTCATTATTCTTTTCGAGGCGCTTTTGAATTTTTTCTTAGCGGTGTATTGTTGCAGATGTAGAATGCGTAAATTAGGAATCAGACTGAATGAAGTACTTTCGTTGAATGTGGTAAAAAGATGGTCAGCTTATGATCTCTCTTAAAAAAAGAAACATTTGGGCTAAAAACCCATTGAAAGGTCTATGTTTTAAAGTCATTTAAGTTTTAAAAGGATTATTCCGCCACTTTGATTGTTGTACGAAAGTTTTTTTACAAAGCGCAGTAAATTTAATCAAGGTTAGGCGAGAGACTGGAAATGGCAGTTTTGTGTTTGCCTTAAGCAGTTTGTGAATTGAGGAAAGAATAAAGTGAAGGATAGTCTTGATGATTTTTTGCTATTAAGCTTTGATTTTATTCGAGCGAAATTCAAAAACTTTACGCAATGTATTGCATTGAAAAATTAATTCGATTTAATATTATATTATTCGAGAATTGTGCGCGTAATTTGAAGGAATTTCGCGGTTGGATGCTGATGCCCTACAGTTTTCTCTTCGGGGTCAATCGGTAGTGGGCAGTGTGCACATGACGTCGAAAAAATCAAAGGGCTGTGTCGAGATGTGTGATGCACGAATGCCAAATATGACTAGTTGACCGAAGAATCGATCCCAATTCTCGGAAATGACGGCGATGGGTACTCCTAGGCGTAACTGCCGCAATTTAGATAAGCGGCCGCATGAAGATATATCGGTACGATTATCCTCAGCATTGAGATCGTCAGACGGTGTTTTTTTCTAGGTGCCTAATCCTTGAATTATCCAGTCTGCTCACCATTGTCGGCTTCGTCATTCGGCTGACGGTGATTCTCCGTTGATCACGTCATCAATCAAATCTAGCAGCTCCCCACTTCCTTTGTTTGCACTCCTTCCTTTCTGCCCACCCAACCTAGTTCTTGGAAATATTTGAGAGTCATTGTTCTCGGCGCATCCGAACGCTGCATGAAGTGAAAGAATGGACACAATTGCGAAAGGTTCTGACGTCTTCATTGAAGGATGAGAGAGTGATGAGAGGAGCTAGTGGAAAAAGCCACCTTGCTGTTATTTGTCGCGGTGATAATGAAATATTCTGAAATTTTTAATTGTTATTCGCATTTCTTATTTTTTTCTGAATTTGCCTTAGGAGTGGAATTATTTCCAGTGTAACATCTTAGATTTCGCGCCTCGTAACCAAATTTAGATAGTTCGTTCGGGTATGTCCGGAGCGGAAATTTTGTGCGTGAACTATAACTTTTTTAATTAAATGAGCACATTGAAAGAAGCCGTGTGAGCTATTGGCTGTGAATGCAAAATAGGTAATTTCCTATAGCCAATAAAAGGAAGTTGGAAGAATCCTATAACGTTATTTCGGTCAGCCGGTGACCATCAACGGGGAGAGTCGAGAGCTTGACAGCAAGAAGAATTCACTTGACATCGAACAGAGCTACGGTACCTACTGACGTCTTCTCGCTGTCAAGCCCCTTACTCTCCCCGTTGATGGTCACCGGCATACCGAAACAACGATATTGCGAGTCTTCCAACTTCCTTTTAAGGGCTATAGGAATATACCTATTTTGAAAATGAGCAATTAGTTGAGTGACGACATGAATTTTATGGTGGTAATAAAAGACGTGCAAGTGTTCTCGATTGTGAGATACCAATGTTGATAGTGTTGATATAAATAAATTTGAGACCAAGATATTTAAAAATTTTTTAAAATAAATGCACACTTTTGCACGTAAATTATTTCCTGTAGGCAATAGCTATATTATACCGAGAAAGTCAGGGATGCATAATTTTTTGGTAACTTCTCTTTTCAAGCAGGAAGATATGTGTATTGGATAGCGCCATAGTTGCTGCGGCCAAATTTCCCTATAGTTCCTTTTGATTCTATTTCGTGCGCTGATATGCTTTCAAAATATTTCCAGTGGTTTCCTGATTATCATCTGGTGGTTATTAAGTCTTAACAGATTCTTTGCCATAAACCAAAAGTGTAAACAAACTGCAAAGAAGCTGGTTTTGAGAATCTGTTGGTTATAATTTAGTTGATGTCGGAATTGGTGTAATTTTTTTGTAAAAGTTGAAGTTATATTGTAATAGTTTGAGGTGTGCCAGGTGAAATTTATTAATAGTTCTGACTTGCATCATAGATAAAAACGTATTTGAATATGTTCTGCATCACAACGATGCAAAAGATATTGGCGTTACATCAGAAATCGATGTTATACTGATCCTTTACCCATAGACATACACTTATATTACCGATTACCTAACCAAAGTTCATGCAAATAAGCCATGTAATGCCATTAATGAAAAATTATAATTATTCAGGCTTAAAAATGACCATTGTAACTTAGAGAGAAAAGATAGTATAAAATTAGCTGCGATTGTATGACCATTTTAGTTCCTTTGTTTGAACTTACAAAAGCATTGCAGGGCAGTGTTCCGTGAAATTTACTATCTACGAATTATCTATGTGCTGATGAGCGCATTGTTCAAAAAAGATAATTGACGGAATTAAATTTATATTGAGAGATACACCGTGCAATTGTTTAAAGAATTTCTAAATAACTACCCCTTGGTAACTTCTTTATGCTTGATTGCTTAACAGCTACGAATTAGGGTCATTGCATTATTTTGGATTCAATTACGCCAAAGATTGTGAAGTCGCAATCCAGCAGTCACTTATGCGAATGAGAGCGTTTGTAGATGTTGAATGTCCATTCTCCTTCGCAAATGGTTAAAATTTTATTTTTTCGGTGAACTATCGTAGGGACACATTTTTACAAATGCTAAACTTTTCCATGGTAATATTGTATGCGAATTTGAATTCCCATTTTTAAAACTGAGTTGTATAGCAAATATGTAAGAATTAAGGGTCTTTAACGTAAAATTTCCCCGCACTCACCTATATTTTATGGCAAAAGAATTCCCTGCATAATATTTGACCTGTGGTACGCATCCATCCTGCATTCCATTCTGTATTAATCAACCTGAAATTTGGTATTTAGAGTTAACAGTGGGTAAAATTCATACCTTTAGGCTAGGGATGTAGTTTATTTTTCCATCCCACCCTACAGCTTGACGTGGTGATCAGAAAATCTTACATTTTGGACATTAGATTGGGTCTTTGAAAGGCATCATTCAAGAATTGAGCCCGGGACTCAACACACTTTCCAATAGGGTACCATCTGGCACACAGACCTACATGCATGGGGAGCCTTTTCATTCCCATAAGTGGTTTGCGCAAAATGGGAAAACATTTAAATCTATTAACGATACGATTGTGACGAGGGGACATGTATGGTTAAGTCTTTTTTTCATTCGCGTTAACACGAGAAAGTTGATTCACTGCCGTCCAGAGCTCTTAGTTTACTGAAAAGATCAGATGCAGACCAGTGTTACCTTTAATCGTGACCTTACGTAACTACCGTCATAATCTGGAAAGGAATTCATCAAATGCCCGGTTACGGAGTTTTGACCTACATATCCAGTGCGCCGAAATAAAGAACTTTTCTCTCTTCGAGATCTTAATCTATGATAAATCTGGATTACAACATTCTGCCCTGTATTAGTCATTGAATATTAACTTGAATGTTCAAAATCATTAGCAGATTTATGGCGTTAAATATATGGATCGTTAATCAGTATCTTGAAGTGTATACCCATAAACTACTCATCGTTACTGTGGAATGTTTTTTTTCCAAATCAGTCATAACGCTGTGGAAGAAGTACATTTTTATGCGCTTTCCGATTTGCTGTCACCCTTGCAGTAAAGTATAAGAGGCAGGGTTTTGTTTTTAGTTTTTTTATAAAAAGAACTCATTTTTTCACGGTGTACTTAAAGAGTTTCAATCTTGGCTGGGGTGTGCACCGCCCAGACTCGCACTTCGACCAGAAGATAAGCACCACCCCACTCGCTTAAAATACAGTACCTTTTTTTCTAATATCCATTATATATATTCTATCTTTATCATAAATATCTTATGCAATTATCGCACATGAAAACTGTTCCTTGTGTGAGCAGTAAGTAGGAGTTTGAGAGAACTTTGCTAATAGTTGCCTAAAATACTCTCTATAGGGTACTATACTCTCTCTATATATACTAAAATCTCTTTATTTAAGAGACAAATAGGTGCCTTACTATTCATGATTATGCATACAATTAAGCATAAAAGTTTGTGATAGTATTTATCCTGTCCAGTTTACAAAAGTTTTAGGTTCTTTAAGATCACCGTTTAATAAATAAATTCCATAAACAAAATTTTGTCCCATTTGCTGTACTGGATCCAAATACCTATGCCTGGCAAAGAAAAACCAGAGGGATTGGACCCATCTTGAGGCTGGATTAGAGATCAATGGGTTATATATAAATATATTATATATATATATATATATATATATATATATATAT
>LYUA01000369.1:365692-378148 GCA_002093875.1 Calopteryx splendens
AATAGTTATCGCAATTTTTTTCGTAAATACCGTGAAGTATTTCATCAGAAGTATTAAAAATAGGACGTGTGGATTGATTTTCAAGGATATTCATACGATCAGAATTTATACATTCTAATGAGCCTAAAGACCTTCGAGAAATTGGAAAAAAATCTTGACACTCTTTTCATGTGATGGTAAGCAATGATGAGTGAGAGGGATAGCTCCAATTTTGGACATATTTTGCTTGACAGCCATTCTCGTCCCTGGAAATCATATTCCCTGACCAGTCTTTGAGAGCAACTTCTACTTCACCAAACCTCCTATTTCACAATAACCACCGCCTCTGTTCCACGTGGTTAATCTTAAATTTAACGATCACCAATGCATCTCCGTGATGGCATATTTCCTCTCATCTTACGCCGTGGTTCCATGCCATCCGGAAGTACTACAGTGACCGTCGGGTAAACCGGAATTCCTTCCGCATTTACAATTCCCTGCCCAAGAAAGGAAAAACTTTTTTTTCGCAAGGGAGGCACCGGCAACGACAGGTTTACTAACCAGTCGGACTGTCGAAATCACGGCCTTTACCATCTGCCGAGAGGCCAACCTTGACTAAAATTAGTTTCGCCTAAGACTAATGAGTAATGAGGGCATCGATCATAGTGAAAGGTGGGGTCGCACGAGGGAGGCGTGCTCCTCTGTTGCAAGGGCTGCTCTGAGAAAGTGAGTTCCTAGACACCTATATGCGTCTCCAGAGGTCTCTTTTGTGAGTCGACTTGGAGGAATGCGGAACGCTGCCGCTCGGACCTTCTTTTACGATTGTGTTTCTCCTTTCATGAGCGCCTCCTCCTTTCCAGTCCAAGGTGGTCTTTTTTTCATAGCTCGCGCGCTTAGTGTTCCTTGCTCCTGGCTTTTGGAATGTATTTTCCGCCTTGGATCGAATTGTTAAGTATTCAAGACTGGGCTGCAATGAACGAAAGAGACTATTCGACGTTTCCTCAGCCTCCTTTTGACGGAGCTAAGAGTACCCACACCATAGGTTCGACCTTGTCAGAGGGAAAGTGTCTGAATTCTTTTCCGAGACCCTGAACTTGTAATTGGAAGTGACGTTCACGTTTCCACATGCTCTGATCATAAATGGGAAGCGCTGCATTGTGCCAAATAAGTTCGTTCTCATTACCTTTTTGGAACTGTTTGGAAAACGGAATACGAATTTAAAATTTTAATTTCGATAAAGTATGGGTAAAATTCTGGTCTATACTTACCATCTGTTTCGGAAAATCATGGATATGAAGCTAAGCATATCCTTAAAGCTGAAAAAAAATATTAAGATTATTGGAAGTGATGCTATCACAGAAAAAATATCAAGAAGGCCAGTAGTCATTAAAGCATGCCAAATGTTCTCTTTTTATCTTAATGGTTTATTTTCCTTTCGTTTATGATTATTGTCCTTCAGGATAGGGTGTGAGTGACATCAAATTCCCCAGTATTTATTTCCTTACAGTTTTGCAAAATAATACTAATGAAATAACCAGCCGTGTTAGCCTTGGTTGCAGTATACTTACCGTTCCGTTTTGTCCAGTACCTATGCAGCTCATTCGCTAGATAACCCAAGGTCGTGGGCTCGAATACCGTCTGGGTTCACATTATGCTTTACATCGAATTTAATTGGACTTTAGGGAGTAAAGGAAGTAACTCTGTTTCGTAACCACCGATGTAGTAGTCCATGGTACCAGCACCTTTTATTATTTTTAAGTACTGGAAACTGCTGAGTTATTTCCTTTATACTCCCAGTATGTTGGACTTCCACAAAGTTTCGCCTTAGAAGTATCCTATAGTTGGAGTATTTTCATTTTTCAAAATATTCTTGATTCTTGAGAGATGAAAGAAATGCATGAATTTATTTTCGTTTCCATGTTGTGCCCGGCCAAACGAAGGTCTTGCCACGGTCATGTTTGTTGTGATTATACAAATAAAGTTTGTTTATTAACATTTGGAATGGTGTTACTCGTTAAGACACCTAAAAATCTTAAGCTACTTAAGATGTTACCTACTTGATGACTTGGAATTAGAACAATAGCTTCTTTTAATTCATTCTTAAATATATTAATGCAGCTTTGAAATATAAATGATCTGCCTGAAATAGGTTTGTGTTCAAAAACTTAAATGGTGCTCGTAAGTTAAGTTCATGGGTTCTTAATAGTACTGTAATAGTATCTCTCGTAAGTTTTTTTTTTTAAATAATTTGCTTGTCTCGACCTTATTAGGTCTTATCAGCTAATTGCTAAACAATTGAATATCTCAAATCGTCAACAAATTACAATACATTTGTGATTATTTTAAATATGTAGTTTGTATAGGCATGTAGATTCTCCTAAATGGCAACATGGGATTTTATAGCATCTGCCGCATTCGCCAATTGTACATATCCGGTCTAATTTTCCGAAAAAGCCAGAAAAAATAATCACATGGCCATCGAATTCCATTGTAAAAATATTATCATTCACTCATTTTCGTTTCTCCCGAGCGGCTCGAGTGAATAATCTGTCTTCGGTCAATGGAATGTTCAGGACTCCCTCGTCGTCGCTCGGTAGAGTGAGTGACAAAAAAGAGTCGAAGGCTCGTAAAACTGGGCGGTAGCCTGGCGTGATTCTGTTGCCCGGTTATGCGTGCGTGCGTTCTCGCTCTTGTTTCACCGTGTGCATCGCATCAATTTGTAATGCAAGGCTCAAGCATTTATTTCAAGGACTCTCCCTGCCGCTGCCCGCGGGGCATGCCGTATGAAATAGGTGCCCGGTCTTTACGAGTCCGGCAGGAGGAGGAAATCTGGGATGTATTTGACGGCCAGCTGGGCAAATACCGGTTTTCTCATCGGCTGATTCTCGAGTGCTCCTCGATGCGGGAGGAGTATTGTGCATAATGAAAGAATGTACTGTCTTGCCCGGGAACAATTCAGTGATCCACTCCGCACTTAACCGCTGATAGCTAATTAGTGGTTAAGTTCAAGGACGGCATCGCAAAATGTGAAAACTCATGCCTCGCGCCCATTTCCTTGATTAAAAATTAAGTGGAAAAAAATTAAAATGTTCGTTTGTTTGCTTTTATTTGTGCATAAAGTATTTAAAAAATAAGACAGGAAAAGGCCTTCTCTGCAGGAAAACCTACCTAATTTGAAAGTTTATTATGGTCTTTTTATGCAGATGATTGATAATTTATTTTTTGAGGAGGATTTTTTGATAATCATCCTTTCTAAGCTTTCAATGTATGATTGAATTTATATGACTATGTGAAATTTATGTACCATTTCGCTAGAAATGGAAATTTTTTACTCCCCAAGTTTCAACGTGAATATTAAGGAATTAACTGCAGAATCGTAGGTGAAGCGCCAAAGTGAATCCCCTGCAGCATTGAAGCGTGGACGATGGATGGCCCGGTCGTTTTTATCTGTCACCCGCCGAGAAAACGTTGCCCCTCGATAGGCGATGAAGAAATTAATATTTCCCCAAGGACGGCAATTTTTCAAATGTAATGAATTCCTTCCGTCATTTGTTGGTCCACCTCGGTCCATCGAATGTTTTCCGCTGATAATGACCTCTTTTAACGACCAAGGTAGTTATTCCGGTGAACAAGCATCCCTTATAGACGCATCGTGTTCGTATGAAACGATAACTTCCCAAGGAATAAGCGGTCTCTCTTCGTTGATAATTTAGTAAGTTTTTTAAATTTCAGATTTTCACGTTCCTTTCTAGCATTCTGAGTAATGTTTGACATTCGTATTTGAATTAATTTGTCGTAATGATTTATTTTCTCATGTAGGCGTTATAGCTCGGCTTTAATTGGGATGATAAGGGATGATAATAAATAAGTTTTTCCTATAATTTTGAATTCATTTCGGTTTAACTAAAAAGGATCTTTTAATGTTTTTTAGTGCCTCATGAAAAAAATCATTAAGATTATGTATTTGTAAGTAATAATTTGATAACCAAAGTGTCTATTTAAAGACAAGACCATTTAAATGAACCATACCGATGACTTATTGAAATTACTCTCGATCTGACCCTGCAAAATTAATATTCTATTTTTCTTCGTGAGTATGCCGGTTTAAGTACAACGTATTTGGGGAGTATCCGGGATCTCGGCGACCAAATATTTGCGTGGACTTGATTGCGAAGGCTGGAAGAGTGTCCTTTCGAAGCCCCCCGGTCTTTATTTTTTTTTGCAAGAATCCTTGTTCACTCATTTAGGGACGAAAGGCTCTTCGTTGTAGTATCAGCTGTGCGTCGCAACATTTGATTGCCTATTTACGAGCGTGCACGCGTTTCTCTTCTCTCCCGATCTGCAGACCAACCGGATGACCAGCTGGATAGACGGCAGTTTCGTGTACAGCACGAGTGAGGCGTGGATGAATTCGATGAGGTCCTTCCACAACGGCACGTTCCGGTGCGGCGACGAGGAGGAGGATGCGGACGGCGTGGTGGTCTCCAAGAGGTGGGCTTTGGAGGGCGAGGACGCCGAGACGATGGCCAGGGCCCAGATGCCCCCGAGGAACAAGGGGAGGGTGCCGCTGTTCAACGCCCCCGTGCCCCACGTCTTGAGGAACCTCAGCCCGGAGAGATTGTTCCGTAAGTGCTCTCGGGTTTCGTGCCTTTTGTTGAATTATTCGTTCCAGGTGGATCTCGCGATAAACTAATAAGAAGTTGGGGTCCCAAGTGATTTTGCCGGTCGTTTTTGCATCGGAGGAACTGCATTCTCCGACTTGTCTACTGTTTTAAGCCTGCATGCTACCCTGTTGGCCGTAGTAGGAGCGTGTGAGACATAGATTTAGGACACAGCGAAAAGGTTAATACAGTTCGTGGTGCGTGTCGGTGTTTCTTTAAGTAAAACGAAGGTGTCTCAGGGCTGGTGGGGTATTTTAGGTATTTTTAAATATATTTCTTGTTTGATCACCTACTCGTAAGTCTCCAAAAAAATCTGCTATATGGATATCTATCAGAAAATAAAATGAGTAATTCTTTTTTTTTCACCACAGGAAAGGTTCTGACTACAAACTTGGAAAGTCCATAGAATATCAGACCTCTGGTGGCATATTAAATTAACAAATACGCCCCTTATAAGCCCATTGCGACTTGTCAAAATGTCACATTTAAATTAGTTTTGCCGAAAAAGCGTTAATAGGGAGTGGGTTGCCGGATTTACTAATTTTTCCAAACTTATCCCGAGGATTTTCCTTCCTTAACCAAAATTAACCCTCTAATCAGTTTTCAATCAACATTTGGTATTCCCGTCCAATCATAGTACAATTATATTGCATTATTATACAAAATGACCCACGGTCGCTGCTCAGAATCCCTCTTTCCCATCCGTCCAGGTCCCTAATAGGCTAAATTTCTCAATCTCTTTCTTTCTCATTAGCCTTTTAAATTTGATGTGTCGTATCATCTCTAACTCTGACTACCTGACCCCTTAAACTCAAAATATTAAAATAGGGGTGCGTTCATGCGTCTTTTTCGGCACGTATTCGCTGTCGCCATAAATGGCTCAATTGTCCTCTAATACAGTTTAAGTAATGAATTTCGTGGCCCACATGCAATGGTTCGAAATAAATATTTGTCTAAGGGAAAAAATGGCAGTGTAGGTACGCATACAAAAGTGTACCTTCTCCCTACATTATATTATGTAAGCTGAACCTGGGAAAAGGTTAATTGCTGATAAAAAAAAACTCAAGTGTTTTCGAAGTACTTTGAGTTCATGTGGTCAAAATAGGAGAAATAGGGTGAGGAATTATTTGGGCCAATAAGGAATGTGAATTCGATACACTAGTCTAAGAGACTCTTAAAACGACGAATATTTGGAGTCCCAACAACGAAAGAATACATGTATCGATATGTGATTGAGACGAAAGAAGTATGCGAGGTCAGAGCATTGCCAATGGAAGAGATTAGTTATGGGTCAATATATATGTTTTAATACAATATCTAACGGAAAGAATCCATCATCATTATGTAAATGTCGTGCTACGAGATTAACTTGATGAGATTCTTGGCTCTATTACTGATTACTTGTGATTGCTTGCAAGTTTCTTGATCGCAGACTGCATCGGAGGAATGTTGCGTTAAGGAGATCGATAGAGGTACCTACTGCTCAAAAAAAGGTTCCTCATCAAGCCGCAGGTTTGCCATTGGTGTGGCTTTTTTTTCAAATATTTAATCTTCAGGAATGAACGTAACTGATCTGCAACCTTCTCCTCCCAGCCCCTCATTCTACAAAAACAATCCCATAAACCTCTCTCACCCTTCGCGATATGATTCATCCTCCCACGCTTTCACCACCCCTTCAAACTTCAACCCCATCCCCTCTTTTCAGTGATCTCTGGATCTCTACTCTCCCCATGAAGAAGGTGATTGTGTCACCATAAATTTCAGGTTTTTTTAGAGCTCCACTTGACCTGAGATCCTATGTTTTACGTTAGACTTGGTCCCGATGGGCGATACGCAACCGATGTGCATTGCACATTTTAGTGCGGCTGCGGAATAATACACATGTATCTCGGAATGTTAATAGATATGTGTATTAGAGCTCTCTATTTAATGTTTGCCTTCATCAGCACGAATAATGAAAATGAAATACATAGTTATATTTTTTGTGTTATTGTTACCTTTTTCATGCATCTATTTAATGGAATTTCGAAGGTAACTATGCTAATTTGGTGACCTTGTTTTTTCACGAAGCCGCAACAAATTGTTTCCGACGCATGTCATCTATTTCTTAAGGCTATTTCCATCTTACATATTGAATAAGGAATTGTTTGCATAACTGCAAGTACGTGGATTCTGCTGGAGAGTTTTCGTCACCTGTAACAAAACATTGAAAGGGTTTATACAGATGCCCGTGGTGTAAGTCGATTATTTTGAATTAAGCAGAAGTTGCAAAAAAAAGGGAAGTTCAAATAAAGCAAAAGAATAAGAAATATATTTGACTTCACCGTAACAGACTCCCGATAATACTCCACAGAGTCATTGCCTCGTAGGTAATTATCACATTCACACGTTCACTTAATCGAAAGGAGTGGATATTTACTACCTAGCAGTAGAACGTCTACCGTTTTCTATCGGCGATACCTGTAAAAAAACATTCAAATATTAGTTTTCCCCAGCACTCAAATCCGTTCTCCATTTAGATAGTCTTGCTAATCGTTCAAAAGTCCTTGGCTCTATACCTTTAATTACTTTTGGTATCCCGCATTTGTTTCCTAATCTGCAGTTCGTTAATGACATCATCATAAATTTTAGGAACTGGTATATATGCGGTCGATATGTTCCTCGTTGAACATAATTAAGTTAGATGGATGCTCATATATGAGAAAAATGTGTTGAATGACATCAAAGTCCCGTCACCCGTAAATAAGAGCCTACTGGTTCTTTGAGCGATTGCCAATAAGGCTCCTGTCCTTATGTACTTCTGGAAGAGAATTGCATCTCGAATCCGTTATGCTACTCTCCCTTCTTGCCTCTATAAGAATCTCGTATTATAGATGAGGGTTGAACGACGTGTCAAGACCATCTATTTATATTAAACTCGGTAGCCGATGAAGGCTCCACAACTGACAACCGAAATGTAAATAAGGCATAAGCCGTCGTAAATTATCCTATCCTTGGACCGTAATCAAAGATTACTAATCATACGGACCCCAAGCAGAGTCAGAACTGTATAGATTTTCTAGGATTATTGGCATGGCCACCAAACAAATTGGCAACTAATTGAGTGAACCAATACTTGGCTAGTGTATGTACAGTCGGTTAATGGTTGTAGAAGATTAGTTTTTCAATAAAAAACCAAACATTTAGTATAAATCGAGAAGTTATATTATGGCGATTTACCATCTTTGAATGTGGTCGTCATGGCCTTGCCTTATTTTACAGGTAGTCTATCACGAGAAGATATATTTTGAACCATCTCTCCCAACTACCATCTGCGCAGGCTTTCTCCTTGAATAATGGTTCATATTTGGAGTCACTTAAGCTCCCCTCAGGTTTTTAAATTCTCCATGCTGACCAAAATTAAATTTAATTAAAAAAAAATTCTCCCTCATATAGAAAAGCCCTCTAGTTCCTCGCAATTTCAGTCTCCGTAGAATAGCCTCTACCAACTTTTTCACCTCTCTTACTTTTCATACTCCTCTATATTAAAATTGTAAGGCATAATCAATTCTCCTGATTATCGTTTCTTCGTCGAAATCATAGCTGGCGGCATTCTATAGAGACCACGGGCTCTTGCGTCCGTTTTGCGATGTGAAGAATTGAATTATGTGAAATATAATTTGTGATGCACCATATTGAACTAATACCACGTAGAGCAACGAATAATTCCTATCCAGCAACAAGGAAGTGATGTGGGAAGTCATGCTTTTTGTGTGAGAAACTCGATATTAGATTAATGAACAGCGAAGTTTACTATTGAACGCTCTTAAAATTACCGACTGGGAACGTCTGTGAAATTCCATTCATTGTGATCGTGGTCGTAAGTCAAAGATCCCCCAAGTCGTGGGAGGACGCGAATCTTCGAAGTTCGTCCTTAGCGTGGAACGCGAAGGTATGTGATGGGCTAAGGCAGACCACATTATCCCTACTGGTGTAATGCATGACCTTCGCGTGAGGTGAACAGTGGAGTCGCTTGGGCCTCGGGCGGAGAATTCTTAAAAGCGGCAGTTTACATGTCTGTTGAGATTTATTAGTGCGAGAATTCCCAGCTGACTATTACCAAGAATAATGATTTAGGGTTAATGTTTTGAAATAGTTCATTGCTTAAGGTCCGCTGTTACGCACGGTATATTTTTTCCTTTTTCAATTCTACCCTCGCTGCTATAGGATACACTCAACGGTTATAATCGAACGTGTTAGGCGTCGTATTTCAGGGTGCTTCCTGTCTACTCTGCTTGCTTCGGTTCTTAAGAGGTGTTCCAGAACAATTCCTGGTTGAATTTTTTTAAGGGCCTATAAAATCATTGTATTCGTTCGTATTTCATTCTTCGTTACTTAATGTAATATAGTCCAACATAAATATTTTAAGAACTATCTTTATAGACAGTGTGATAACTTAGCATGTCAAGCGTTCGGCTACTGACGGGAAAACCCCGGTCTCAAATCTCCAAAATGCCTTGAAACAATCCTATCTAAAAGCTCGTGGTGCAATTTTCTGGACACTATTACTTGGCAGGAAGCGGAAGGCAGCACAGGAGCTGGAGTCTGCTAGCTTGATGTTTGCCCTTCGCAATCCATTACGGATTAACTCAGAGTGCGCCTTACCTTATAACTATCAAAACTAACCCTCAGAGCAACTACTGTTTTATAAAAGTCCCTCTTCCAGTATGTTACTATTTGAGGTTATTTTTAGAGAAAATATTTTCACATCGAAGAAGGCGCTTTAATGAGGACAAAACGGAATGGTATGATATAGAACTGTTTCCAAAACAGTACGTCGCGGTTTTGTGATGTGGGAATAAAGTCAGTGAACACGTCAAACAATTAAAAATGGAAATATGCGGGATAAAAATTATAATTTTTTTGTTTTAATTTCCAAGTACTACTATATTTTTAAGTGTATATTAGAATTGCATCAATGCTTTACTCTGCGTAATTATTTTCAATCCATTCAACTCATACGATGTTCATATTAAGTATATCATTACATCTAACACTGTTAAAAGTTTATTCCTCTGAAACTTATTTTTTATTAATATCTGATTTCGTGATTCTTCTTGCTTAAATTTGCATTCCTACTAGAGTACTTTCTTCTGGGAGAAACGAGTAAATTTTTTAGGTCATGGTAGCTATCAAGGAAAAATATAATTTCTCCACGATATAAACAATTAAAAAATAAACCTTCACGACCTTACTAAATTTAATATAAAAAATAGGTTAATAGTATAATGGTAAATGAATAATATTTGATTTAATTTACTTCACTGATAAAAAATTTATATTTTATATGCATCACGGAATAATGTATTTTTATTGATGCAATTATTAAAAAATCGTTGGAGAGTTGGAAAATGTGTGACAATAAGGGTATTATGATAAATAGTTTTATAGTTATTTTTCTAATGAACTTTAAATGTAAACTGATTAGAATGTATGTACCTCTTCTTTATGATTATATTGAGTTTATTGGTTTGACAGGAATTATTAGTACAAACATTTCAATATACTGAAATTGTAAACATGAATGAATTTCCCAATCTCTCTTTCTTAGTCTACTGGTCAATCGATGCATTTGATAAATGAATTATTTCGAGGGAAAGTATATTGGAAGTAAAATTAGAATTATACCTTATTGAATCTTACTATGTATTGAAATTCGTTTTTGCTTGTTACCTGGTTTTAAAACAACCTTTCAGGAGTACCAAAATGAATTTACTCTTATAAGTATGAAATAATATGCATGAATCAAGATAATGTGGGATACTTTTTGTGTTACATTTTAATTGTTTCAAGCATCAAACGAATGAAAATATCACGAAATAAACAGAGTTTATCTTAACTTATAATATTAATTGTAAACGACTAATTTTATAGTTAATTTATAACTTTCAAACTCTCTTTGGATACGAAAATTCGTTAAAATTCCTGGGTCAAAAAGTGCGAGTATTGGCGATCATCCACTTTGCCCATCGTGGTTATGCAACAGGTCAATCTTCAGAAATCAGCTGGTACAGCGCTTGTCTGATGGATATTTTTTCAGAATGGCCGTCTTATGAGAGCATGGTTTTTTTAATCCAATTATGAAATTTCACGGCTGACAAAATTAATATCATTAGGTGAGGCATGTGTGTTGCACCATCGGGTTTAGTGGGAGTTGACGTCCTCGTGCTTATTTAGTCGCGAAACGAAATCCATGTTAAAATGCTTCATAAAACTTTATTAGAGGGAAAAACTATGATGCCGCTGTGTTCAAAGTTAAAAGTTATCTTTTTTTTTCAGTTTTGCATTTACCTTTCACTTTTGAAGTTACAAGTGGAAGCTTTTAAATTCCATGTCCCCGTCACAAGCATTGGTGAAGTCCAATAGTATAATTCCACCTTTAATTTAATTGGAATTATTTGTTTTTTTTTCATAGAATTTCATCGGAAAAGATCTATCAATTTAAATTTAAGTGAAGGCTTGAAAATATTAAGAATTATTGGCAAAGTTTCCTTACTAGAATTTGAAAGCACGACTAGGGAAAATAGCAATTCTCTTCATTGATGGTGAATCGCGAATGAATCCTACCTAAATATTTGAGTGAAATAGTGACACGTTCACCATGGTCCTATTCTATAGAAAAATGAAACGGTAGAAAGGCGAAAATATGTAATGACAGACACATTATCAGCTATTATAAATTTGGATGATCAAATTCAGAGGGACCGGGATTTATGATGAACATTTAAGATAGAAAGGTTTATGAGTAGGCATCAAGTGCAGTAAAGAGTGGTTTCTAGTGCAGAATTTATCGGGACGTGAAGGAGAGGAGGATGGGGATAGAGAGGTCGTATAGCCACCAAAATCGAGAGGAATGTGATGAATGATCATCTTGATCAGGAGGGAGAAATCATTCGGAGGGAAAGGTAGACGGAGGAGCCGGCGAAGCGAGGAAGAAATATGGGTAGGTACGAGGGGAAGGGTGTATGAAAAGAAAAATACAAATCTGAATAATGTGAATTCTGATTGGGAAAGAGAAGGGCATGGAAGGAAGCTTACTCAGGCGCTGCCATAAAGATGATTCCACCCAAGGCGTTTTGAGAGCCGCATTTCGGTAATTTTTTGGTTCAACCATTTGTGTCTCAAATGCATTACAGCTTTTTTTAAATCCTGCAATGCTTTTTTGCGATTTTAATCTTAGATGGGAAGTGCCAACTTTGAAAAGAAAGTTCATTGCTGATTGAAAATTCTTGGGCGTGCGCTATTAATTTAATGATGGATAGTATGAACTCCACCTAGCATTTTAACGCATGGGGTCAAATGATGTGGCAAAATGTGTATTTTAATCATTTGTGTTTTTACGCAAAATTCTCTTTCGTTCTGGCCTCGTTGGAACCCTGTAGCGAGTGCCAACGTCAAAGTCCAGTTAGCAGGGAATCTGATTTTCCAATCGTTTACTTAGTGCATGCGTCTTTTAAATAGTTATTGTTATTAAAGCGCGAACCAATTTGCAGAGAATAAATAGTTTAATGAAAATTAGATCCTGGTGGAAATATGTTCCTCGCCATGTCCTCTTAGGAATTTCAATGTTATGTACCTGCGATCGCCCATAATTTTTTTACTTTAAATTAATCCGAAAACAGCCATCTTGGACTTTACATCGGATTGTTAACAATTAACATCAAGGACAAACACACACATCCATGGCCTGCGTGGTGGGTGGATGAAGATCCACTTTGGCGGGATTTGAACCCGCGACCTTAGGATTGGCAGGCAAGGATGTTACCCCGCCGCCACC
>LYUA01000369.1:415242-425834 GCA_002093875.1 Calopteryx splendens
CCCCCCGCTCCCCATCTCGTAAGGGATACTATTCAAAAAGTCACCAATCCATCAATCCCCAAATCGAGCTGCGGCGCACGTCCGGCGCAAGATCCCGACAATGCCCACTTGTAATCGATCGACTTTCGCTTCCATGCCTTCACTTGTTCGACTCCTGCTTCCATCCGCGAACTCTCTAAGAGCGAGCGCTTTGAAAGTGGCCTGCTGCGAATTGTTTTCGTCCCGACGAGCGGTTGCCTTCAAAAGGAGGGAGAAGGGAGGCGTGACTTATCGAGTGTCTTTATGTATGCTCGCGTGACCATTTGCAATATCACCGCAGGGCGCGGATTTTCACGGCGACTACCAGAAAAAAACAAGTGGGACTTAATTAGATTTGCAGTGGTGGTTAGGTGAAAATCTTCATCTTCGGGAACCTAATTCGAAAAATTTGAACGAGAATTTTGTTTGGGGCACATTTTAGAAGTGCTCAGAGAGAGAATTTTCTTCACAAATTGTACCTAAAGGTAGTCCTCCATTAAATTCGATGTATTCATATTTATCTCAAACAGGAACATTGATGATCTACGGGTGTTTCATTTGTTGAGTATCAGTAGGCTCCCATGTGTGCACGCAAGCAGTTGCCACATACCTACTACCTTCTCTCCGTCAGATTGCAAGTGAATGCCTCCGTATCGGCATTAAGATTCCCTGTATGGGACCCCTCCAATCACTAAAAAAACGTTCACTTAACTGAGAAAGGCAGGCCTTACATGTTGGGCGTTAATAAATGATCTATAAATGGAGGAATGAGAAAGTAATCAACCGACTGAGGGGTCGAATTTAACGACAACTATATGCGGCACCGAGGCACGTCTCAATGACCGCTTTGTTCATTTATGCTATCAAATACTTTTGATTGCAAATTATAGTGTTATTGTTGCTGTTATAGTGATTAGCATACAAGCGACCAACAGCTTATTACCCCACTATTGCGCTAGTTCGAAGCGTGTTCATAATTTACATACGAACACGAAAGCTTTCCAGCTCTAAAAAATATAAGGTATGATTTTGAGAGGGGGCACATTCTAAACACCTGAGTATAAACCAGTATCTCAGTCGTAACTGTCGAACTCTCTCTTACCGAAAGGGTATCCACGCATTTGAATGAGAAGCAAGTTTTCAGTTGCTTGTAATTTGAAGCTCGATGCAGAACTTGCAATCCACACTAATTAATGTTTAAATTTGAAGTAGTCTTCTAAGGTTCAAATACTTAAAACATTCATTTGTTTCGGAGTCAAGATTCTCCCAGCGGAAATGTTTCTTTGTGTTGAAGCTAATAGGCAAGCATGGATAAAAAAATGGATGGAGACGTATCTGCCCGGAAAAAGATCGTGGAAAACGGGTGGGAACCGTCACCACGCCCACCCTCCCTCGCCTCGCCACCCACGCGCCATAGATCCGGTATCGATGCCCTCATATTTTTCAAGAGAGTGAGAGGATTGGTCGATGTCAAGTGAATAATGAAAGCATGCCCAACGCGGATAGCTTATAGTACGTGGGAATGCTGGGTGTTACGAATGGAGGTCAGGACGTTGGATGAATGGGCAGTGACCACGTGCCTTCCGAACCAAACCCTCTCCACCCATTCCTTTTGCCCGCCCGTCGACCCCTAGCTCTTTCTTTATTTTGGTCGTCCCCATACCCATACTCCCCTGGAGAAAAGAAGGATGACCCCCCTCCCGGGTTGAAAACAGGTGACTCGGGGGAGAAAGAGAGAGAAAGGGGGACTAACAAAAAAGAGGGATCGCGTAACGGGAAATCGTCGCGGCGACTCCGGAGCCTTTCGTGAGCGAGAGGACGATCACGTATGCGCCCTCGCCCGGTGGAAGTGTGTACTGAAGTTACAAACGACCCACCTCTGAATTGTCTCGACGATCTCCTTTCGCGACTCGTTCTCTTCCCTTGACCGCCCCGGCCATAATGCCATATTTAGATGCCCCGCGGCGCGGTATTTTCATCGAGGAGACGATGCGTGTGGGCGATCCCTGTCGTAGGACGTTTGAGATTGCCGTTGAAAGTCGTACGAGTGGGTCGGACCGAGGGGTGGGGGCGGTTGTTTTGTGCGGGGGAGGTATGAGTAAGTGCTTGATCCAAGTTGCCTGCCTATTAGGGGAATCTTTCCCCTGATTGTGCAACAACCCGCATGACACCTTGACATTTTATTGAACTGGTGTCCCTAAAGAATTTCTTTTTTCTAAAACCCTTTTTGGGAAGACAGAACTTGATCGCCCCATATATTACTCCCCCTCTGAACCATCCCGAAAAAGCTCGCTTCTGGATTGTACTGTCGAATTAATTGGGTCAGTTTCTATTCTGAAACATTTGTTACTAACATAAGCTAATGGATATTCCAGAGGTGTAAATATTTTTAAACGATTTAAGTATTCCTTCAGGCCCCATGCTGGACACCAGATTGTAGGCTATTTCTGGCTTTTAGATTTGAGGTTGAAAGTGTTTGGTTGTTACTACAGGAATTTGGAAAAAAATATGTTGCTTCCATTCTTGAATTGTTTATGTGAAGGTTAAGAGCATCTTAAATAGACATTTTATCCTGTTGGTAGGGTTTAAATCAGGAAACTTCTCTACATACTTCATTTAAAATATTTAATGTCTTGAAAATATTGATCCATTTCAAATTTCTGCTAATTAAGTGTAGAATATTATGAAACAATTGTTTTCTCTTTATGCTGGCACCAAAAAGGACTCAAGAAAATAACATTGAAAAATTGTACCTTTAATACTTTATAAACTGGAAATGACATATTGCGTGAAACAACAAATATTTCTTTTGCATTAAGTGATAATTGGTGTCCAGCACCAGAATATAAAGTCTGTCACTACAAATAATTTCTGCTGAAAAGTTATAGAAGTGTATTAAACCAAGTTTGCTGACTTGAAATTCAAGTAGAAGTGGCTTCACCATGATATGCTTCTAGATTTATAATTGTCATTAATTATTGTCCATATCGTAGATCATTTATAAAATATGCTTTGCTATGCAAAAGTAAATCAACCTCAAAAATCTCATATTTTAACATTATATTCCAGAATATTTTCAGATGATGAGATAGAAGCCATAAGGAAAATCACAATGTGGGATATAATTGTCAACAGCACCACTGTCAAACCAGGGGATATTCAGAAAAATGTATTTTTCTGGATGAATGGAGACCCATGCCCACAGCCTATGCAGCTCAATGCCAGCCTATTGGAACCCTGCAAGTACCTGCAGGGCTATGACTACTTTGAGGGCAGTGAGCTGTCATACATATATGCTATTATCTTCCTGTGTTTCATCCCGATAGTGTGTGCTGGTGCAGGCTATGGTGTTGTTAAGCTCCAGAATAGGAGGAGGAGGAGACTAAGAATGAGGCAGGAAGAGAACAACAATGGAAAGTCTGTGGACAAGATGATGGTCAAGGAGTGGCTTCACCAGAACCACAGGAGGTTAGTTAAGGTGAAATTTGGACCCGAAGAGGCTCTCCACACAGTGAATAGGAAAGGTGAAAAGCTGAGGACTGTAACTTTCAAAGGCATGGACTCAATCTCAGTGGAAGAAACGAGAGAAGTGATGGGTGAAGTTACCACCAGTGGGAAGAAGCCGATGACACTGTTGAGGATACCAAAAGACCATGATCTAGTCCTGGAGTTTGATTCCTCTGGGTCACGAAGGAAGTTCATGGCCAAGCTGGAAGCATTCTTGGCATCACACAAGAAGAGGCTGGACACCACACCAACAACCAGGGAGAGGGTACTGGCAACGGCAGAGACGAGGGAAAGGAGGCAAAAGAGATTGGAGCACTTCTTCAGGGAGGCATATGCCTTAACTTTTGGATTGCGGCCTGGAGAGACATCGGCGACAGTAGGGAGTGGTGGGGACGTTGTGGCTGTGATGAGGACTTCACTTTCCAAGATGGAGTTTGCTGCAGCCTTGGGGATGAAATCAGATGCGGTATTTGTGAAGAAAATGTTCAACATTGTTGACAAGGATGGAGATGGGAGGATATCATTTCAAGAGTTCCTGGACACCGTGGTGCTGTTTTCAAGGGGGAGGACAGAGGATAAGTTGCGGATTGTTTTTGATATGTGTGATAATGACAGGAATGGAGTGATTGATAAGGTAAGCATTTTTTCAATTGTAAACCTAATAAAATATTAATAGCATCAACTAAATTTTCTCATTAGTTTATCCTTAATCTTCTCTGATATTGAAAATTTTATGAATGTGGTATCAATTATTGGATAATTCATTTTTTTCTGTTGTAATCACCTTGTTAGATTGCAAAGAGGACAGGATTTGGTATATTAATCTTTCAAATTTTCAAAATTATGTCAATAAGCGAAGCACAGAATTGAAAAATATCATGTGATCAATTAAATAATTAAAAAAGCTTTACTCAGTGACTTAATTACATTCATAACATGTATTGTCAAAGTTATGAAAAAGTATTATGATATTTACACATGTAGGAATAACCATTGGTATCTTAATAATGAACACCAGTGCAATTTATGAATGCATTGGAGCTCATTTGAGATATTTTTCAATGTTTGTTATCTCATAATGTTTTGCAGAAAGGATTTTAGTTAATTAATGCTCCTTTTTATTTAATGAAGAGAAACTGTTAGGGAGGGAAAGATTCCCAAAGCTCTTTCTGGGTACGAATAAAACGTGTGTAGCCTATTTGTGTGTTTATTTATTAGGTTAGAGTTGTTTGCAGGTGTAACAGTTTAAATCTCCATATCTCTTTCCATAGAGCATAGAGTAATAGCTCTTAGGCTCTTGAACTATGCCTGTTCAGGTCTTAGTATACATCATTTAACTCTTTGCCCATCATCTTAAACTGATTTATTTTCAACTTCTCAAATTGAGCTCCATAGAGGAAGATGAGTTATAATTAGTGTCACCATGGCCTTGAAACAGACCCTTTACTTAGAAGGAATCATATCTAAAATTTTGTACGGAGAAATTCTGAAATTCTTTTCTTCTGACAGATTTAGTCTTTAACATCACAATTTTATTCAAATATTGATTGCCACTTTCCTTATTTTATTTAACTATCTGAAATGAGCATTTTTCAGGTTACTTTCTGCATGCACTAGGTCTCTTTGTTAGCATTAAAAGTGGCTCTTTCTCCTATAAATGGCTGGTTAATAACAGATGTAGAAACAAATTGTGCCTAGTGGAAACATCTTTTATATCATCCTTCTGATGGAGTTTATTAACATGATCAATTTGGTTTCTATAATTTATACCAGAAGCAAGCCATGGAAGCAAAATAAAATTTGGCAAATTTTTGCTGAAGCCATAGCCTTGTTCTTATTACTATTACTTACTTTGGATTTGTAAGGGGGATAATGGTAGGTTCTTTTAAGTTATTGTCTATTTTAGTGATAGATTTTTAACCTTATCCACCAAACGACACATATATGGCCTGCCCATAATAGTGGCTATATTCTGAATGGACCATATGTGTGCCAGTTGGTAGATGAAGTTTAAATACCATAATAATTTTAATCTGGCATCTAGGACCTACAGATGGAATTTAAATTTGACTCTTGAAGGTTATATTACATGAATAGCTTCCACTGATGGGCTGCATGATTTTAATTTGTGATTTTGGGGAATTCATTGCATTTTTTGGTAAAAATTATCATCATGAAGTGGAAGCATGAAGGAACAATTAGCAAAAATTGTGAAGTGAATGGAAATATGTCTGTCATATCAGTAAAACACTAGCTGTCTAATCATCCACTCTTTAAAATGTGACCTGCCCATGGTTTCAAACAGCCTGTCTGCTGTATTGAGTAATTCTTGATGGTTCATAATGGTAGAATAAAACCACTGGGTAAATTTTCATTCTGTATTTGATTCAATCAACCATGGTTTGACAACTAGTGTCGCTGTCATTGACACAAATTTTAGAAATAATGGTCAACTAAATTTAATATATTGTGAAAATTTACATTGTGGTTCCATTCTACCATCATGAATGTTAAAATAATCCCTCCAAATTTTAACAAACTATCTCCAAAAAGTCTTTCTTACTTTTGCCTCTTCTTTTTCTTCTTTAACTTGCTATTATTATAGTCAATTTGTCTTGAGTTTGAATATCATAAAATGTAGGATAGCACTTTGGTTTGAGTTCAATTCTTTACTCCCACATGTAATGCATTTTCCAATAGATGATCAGCAATCAAATGAACTTAATTTAGACTCATTTATGTATTTGTGCATGTTTTGTTTTTCATGAGTACTTTATTCACAATAGATTTCAGATGCCTACTTTTGAGTCTTATTCATGGAAATAAACCATGTAGCCAGTATCATTAGCAGAACCAGCAACAAGTTCTTTATGTAGAAGATTTTTAATCAGTTAAAACTATTATTATTTGCCACACCTGGCCATGAATGAAAATTTGATGCCTAGAAGTCTGAACTTATAGTTCCATCTTAGGTTGTTGAACTGGATCATAAATTTATCAATGAATGTGAATGTGAATTAGTTACATATTTTCATTTATGAACTAGTAAAGCAATGAAATTTAAGCATGTTCCATGATGTAATTGGAAAAATCTGGTGGAAATAAAAGATAATTATTTGTAATGATGTGTGGTACCCAGCATATTTTTTTCCACAATAGTTGCATTTGGCACTGATGATACATGTTTGGCAAAATGAAGCTCTGACTTCTGTAAAGTTAATGGAATTATCCCAAAGCATCTGAGTTTTATGTGTTCATGAGTTCATGAAAATTACATATTTATCCAATACAGCTTTGGTTTTCCTTGGCAGGGTGAATTATCAGAAATGTTGAGGTCCTTGGTGGAAATAGCAAGAACTACAAGTCTCTCAGATCAGCATGTAACAGAATTAATTGAAGGGATGTTTAGAAATGCTGGACTCCAAGAAAAGGACTCATTGGCCTATGAAGACTTTAAACTGATGATGCAGGAATACAAGGGAGATTTTGTAGCTATTGGTCTTGACTGTAAAGGTGCAAAACAAAATTTTCTCGATACATCCACTAACGTTGCTAGGTAAGTGTTTTTATTTAATGGCTTTTGAGTATGCATGGCAACATAAAGAATTTTTTGAAAAATTCTCATTTTTCTAAATAGAAGCAAAAAAAAATTCTAAGAGGCTTGCTGTTGTATTATTTTAACCATTTAATAATATAAGGCTCTGACATATGTTGGATTTGGTTTTGAGTGTTTTTTCAAACAAAAAACTGCTACTATCAGCTGTTTTTTTACTGTCATATTTTTTTAAATAATATAAAATGTGGTATGTCAGGGTATGCTTAGTCTACTTAAATAAAATCTCCAGGGCTTCACCTGGGGATATTTCCATGAATGTAAGCAAAAGTAAGGCCGCCATTAGGTGATATTCTGCTGTTGTGCTCTTTGAGTAATTTTTCAAGTAGGTGCTTCAGGAAAGAGAAGGACCTTTCATGGGGACCTTTAGTTGCAGCTAATGTAGCCATTTTAGTCATAAGACTGTATATGGCTGGAAATAATATGGAGTTTCATATTTACAATGCATCCATAAGGTTTGGTATCCCCTTCACATGTTGTGGCCAAAGAATTATTTCATCCTTGATACCATGTAGAAGACCATAGAAGTTAGTTAGGTTCATCAGGTCCATAAAGCACCTTTCTGCTTCATGTACTTAACCTTCTGGAGGAGTGAGAAGGATCTTAAATGGTTTCATAAGTTGCTGTGCGACACAAACTTTTCATCAGTGGCCCCTGATGAAAAGTGACCTTCAAAAGTACTCCTCTGGGTTTTCTGTTGGCACATTGGTTCTGTGAGTTTTACAACCTACAATCCTTGGTCTTGCACTCATTACATCAAGCTCTATGAAGGTCTCTGAAATGCTTACTAATATTTGATGGTAGCATTCTTTGTGTTTTGGAAATTGCTTTGAAGATACATCTTAATTTATTTCCTCTCTTTGAGAGAAGCTGCTCAAGACCTGGGTGATTAAAAAAACAGAGCCAATGACAAAGAGCATCATGAGAAAACTACTTGCAAATCAGATTTGCAAGCAGTCATGCATCAGTAGCTGCTTTCACGTCACTCTACTCTGAAACCACTTTCTGAGCATGAACAACAGGCTCGAGAAAACAATTGAATGACCTGAGGGAATTGTATTGCTCAACACACTGAGTAAAACATATTCTTTTCAGTTTTTGCCTTTGGCCTTTCCTCAACATTTTGAATTTCCTCTTGAAGGATATTTTGTCATTTGGGGTTGTGTGTAATGAGAAGTGCACAAACAGAGCTTTCTTATTTTGTCTTGACCACCCCATCAAGTTATGAGGTATAGCTGCCACCCTGTCATACCTTGTGACCTGATTGATGATGTTAGCACAGCTCCAGTCACATCTTTTACATGAATGAACTGCAAACATCCCTCATGAATGGCACACTTGTCAGCAAATCTTGCATAAAATGAAAGTTGAGTTATTCCAGCAACATCTGTCACCTCTTCACTCATGACTGAAAAACACGAAGGAGCATTGATTTTTTCAACCAGCATTTTCATAATTATATATTAATTGAGGAAATAATTTAATTTTTGATTCTCCAACTTGTATATTATGCGTTTGAACCAGTTTCTGTCTGATAATTTCACTTTCACCATTGCCACTAGATTTCTTGTTGCTGCCATTCTACAGACAACGTTTGGGTTATTGACAGCCTGTATTTTTTATGGCCAGGGCATGCACGAGTTTGTATCCATACTGTGTTGGGACGCCGTGAAGACCATTGACGGTGGCTGGCAAACTTCAATATGTCATTGAAATTTAATTGGGATGGAGAGAGTTGTTGCATTTTCACATTTGAAAAAGAACTGTGTCATAGCTACATCAAAGTTGTATTACAGTGAAAATTGTTATTCTCTCAAGCCAATGATCAGTGATGCCCATGGACTGGTACCACTCAACCAATGTCATAGTGTTGTGGTGTCTTGATCTCACCAGAATTCTGTTGACATGAGATTGCATAACTGTATGAGGAATGTAGCATAGATAAAAGCAGACTGCTCTACAGCATTTCCACACGTTTATAATTTGGTTTCAATGAAGTCGGAGCACAATTCCTGATGCATGTGTTGGCCTTATCTGTTATGGAGTGAGAGCAAAGGAAAGATGGTATATACTTTGAGTCATGCTACTTACTTCCTTAGGGGCCTCTAATCATGCTTAGACAAATGTTCCATGGTAGTGAAAAATGTGTCATGTATCATTCTTGGGTACAAAGTTTTGTTGATATTGGGTTGATAACATGGCTATCATCATCCAAAATCATCAAATTATGCTTTTTTCTTTGATGAGTAATGTGTAATCAATTTAAGTTGAGCTAATTTAAAAAAAATCTTGGCACTTGGAAAAGAAAGGCATTGGATATTAAGAGTTTCTGAAACTTGATCAGTTTAGGGTTGTTACATAATTAAAATAATTTACTAAACATTTTTGTTCAGAAAATTGATGCTGATTTTATCATTCATCAGGATGACCAGCTTTCACATAGAATCACTGCAAGATCAAAGAAAACATTGGCTACTGAAAAAATGGGACTGCATCACTACATTCCTTGAAGAGAATCGTCAGAATATATTTTACTTATTTGTCTTCTATGTCATCACAATTGCACTTTTTGTGGAGCGTTTTATACGTAAGTACCCAATTCATCACAGGATCTGAATGAAGGTTTTATGATATTAGATCTTAGGTGTGCAAAAAAATTGTGGCTTTTTTTTCTGAAAACTGGTTCATCACAGAATTATTTTATTACCTGTTCTGAAAGAATGATATTCCTTATAATTTCCTAAACTGTCTTAATTTTTCCTCTCTGTATAAGTACATATTTATTCCTCTCTAGAGGGCAATGTTAATTAAGTGAGCACTAATTACTGCATAAAAATTTGATTGAAGCTCCTGAACTGTTTTCATGGCACCAACAGGTAGTTAGACCTTTACCTTCTGCATCATATCAGTGAAACTTGCATGCACAATATAATGCCAACTCGAATGTTAATAAGTAGTCGTCCTTATCATATCATAGATAGTAATATAATTAATGTAGTTAATTAGTTAATTGCAATTGCATTGATGCATAATTGGTAAATTATGCAAAAAAAGTTTCCAAAATCCATTAAAAAGTTCAAAATGTGTAATGTACAACATGAGAAAATGTATTTATGCACCTATAATTTTTTTATTTGATTACTGAATAAATATTTTGGGAAAGGTGATAAAAAACAGTAGTGCAACCCATTTTTTCATCAGGACTTGAGGAAAATTTAACATGGGTACATTTTTAATTACAATAATGCCCTCTTGAAAAAAGATCATCCCGAACACTTGAAATTTTCCCAAATAAACTTGGAAAGAGTTGGAAATTTAGCCAAAGTATGGACTTAAACATCTGATCAAGGGCTTATGTGTAATTCACTTTAACCCATTTGCATCCATAAGCGTACTGGTACGCTCGCTGGATCTGGCCTCAATCACCACAAGCGTACTGGTACGCATAATGCAT
>LYUA01000369.1:425889-437502 GCA_002093875.1 Calopteryx splendens
CATTTTTATTTAAACCATATGTAAGAGCAGGTAACTCTTTTCACAATTGCAGAATGTCAAAATCAGTAAAAAAATAACTTAATAATATTAACAAATAACTTAATAACATTTTTGATTAAAAATGTTAACACCCGGTGGTTTTTGGGGTCGCTTTAAATTCCAGGGAGAGGATGCAAATAGGTTAATTTTAATATTTTCACTTTAGACTCTGAATACATATAAATGATAAATTAAATTTGAATTATATAAATCATGATATTAGTAAATATGAAAAATTTTCATCCCTGCTTTTCAATTATGTTGTAAACAGTGATACATAAATAAATGAAGGCAAAAGATTTAATTGGTAGGAAGGAAGGCAAATGAAATATAGGACAGGTGTAGAAGGAAATTTGATGGGGTAATAGGAACAAAAAAAAGAAAATAGGATAGAGGGAATGAGGGGAATGGGAATATTATTGCAGTAGTCTTGAAATCGAGAATGCCAAGTAAGTGGAGAGAAAGAAAAAGGCATTTTGAATGACACAAAAAGGAACAGATACTTTTAAGAATTGAATAAGCCAATAGTTTTAAGGAATTCATCGTTTGAATCATGCTCAAGCATTGCAGGAGTCTACTTCTACAAAAATGATAAGCATTTATTTATGTTAATGTTATTGTGTTAACTATAAGAAAGAAATTCTAAAGAACCTATAAAATGTAATTTTGATTTTCTCTTTGTACTTTTCACTGAAGAACTTGATCTAATACTTTTTTTGTTTCTTTATTTAGATTACTCATTCATGTCTGAGCATACGGACCTTCGTCATGTGATGGGAGTTGGCATTGCCATAACAAGGGGTGCTGCAGCTTCCTTGTCTTTCTGCTACTGTTTGCTACTTCTAACCATGTCAAGAAACTTGCTCACCAAGCTAAAAGAGTTCTCTCTCCAACAGTATGTTCCTCTTGATTCCCATATTCAATTTCATAAGATTGCTGCTTGTACAGCTTTCTTCTTTTCCTTGCTGCATACTGTTGGCCATGTGGTCAACTTTTACCATGTGTCTACTCAACCAATTGAGCACCTCCGATGCCTCACCTCAGAAGTTCATTTTCCATCAGATTACAAACCAACTATAAATTATTGGCTCTTCCAAACAGTAACAGGTAAGTCTTTAAGTAGAGTATCTTATCATCAATATTCCAACCTTTATAGCTTGTTTTTACCAGTGCAATATTTTTCTCAATATCCTTACTTCTAAGCCCACTTTTGCTCAAAATATTCACCAAATAAGTGCTCCACTAACTATACTGTGTGCCCACCTAAATTAAAATGAAAGTAAACCTTCATACTTCCTCAGAATATCATTTCTTTAGTTTCCTTATGATTACTCTTAATTATTCCACACCTTTCAATTTATCCACAAAACTGACTTATTTTAAACCCCAATTTTTTTCATCGAAAAGGGAGATATTGTAAGTAGTTAAAGCTATGCTTTAAATATTTTTAACACTAATAGTTTCTAACTGCCCTAAAATTGAACAGCTGACTTTGTCACTGATTTTTGCATTCATAATTCAACACCGCTTCCCTCATCCCTGTGGACTCGCTACGAATTGAAATTCTAGGTCCGCTACAGTTTGCACATTAGGATAATGAGTTTCCACCACTTTAGGTTTCAGGAAAACATTCCTGAGCCATGAGAGTGAGTGATAAATCTCTCATTGAAACATTTTTTGGAAAAGGCATGAGTTGTGGAAACATTACCAAATTAAATTTAGCTCCATCATGTATCTTAAAAGAGGTTTGGTTGTGCAGTGGGTAGAGTGCTGGGTTACTAACAGAAGGGTCTGGGTGACACCTCTGCACACACTCGGTTTCACCCAAGCTGTGTGATTTTTGTGTACCCGATCTTGCTGGCAAACTGCAGGTGATACAGAGAAAGGAACTGCCCCCCCCCTTTACCCAGAATTGAGAATTTCACATGGTGTTAAGTTTATTATTAGCAGACCTCAACCCTTACTTATCAAATCAATCTTTTGGTTGATCACTGTGGTTGTTTTGGTTTACATTAAGTGGGTAATGAGTGAATATTATCTCCCGTAGACACTTAAATTCATTCAAGCTACAGCTTAATATCTAAATGATACTCTATAACCACTGTAAGTCAGTGTATATTACAAAACAAGTGAATATGCATTTCAGTGATATTTCATGAAACTCATGTGTACAAAGAAAATATGTATTCATAGAAACAAAATTATCTGTCTCATGTTTGCTTGCCATGAACTCAATCAGTTTCACTTTCATATGGAAGAGAGCATTTTACTTAGGTACCTAAGTATTTAATCATTTAATCACTTGGTGTGAATTTATATAATTTATAGTAAATAGTGGTGGTAATAAATAGTGTTTGTAATAATAATACAGATCAGCAAGGTTCTTCTGATGTATTAGTAATTCATAAAACTAATTGAGATTGGTTCTATTTCTGCACTATTTTGTGCATATCTGAGAGTATTGAATAATTTTATTGGAGGCCTCGTTTTTTTAACATTTTTTCACTTTATAGTATTTATAGAAAAGAATTTTTCTTTTGCAGAAACATTTTTGTAAAAATTTCTTTTTATCTTTATAGGAATTACAGGCGTGCTGCTGTTTATAATAATGTGCATCATATTTGTGTTTGCTCATCCCATTATACGTAAGAAGGCATATAAATTTTTCTGGATGACTCACAGCCTCTATGTTGCCTTGTACGTGCTCAGTTTGATTCATGGTTTAGCCAGGCTTACTGGAGCTCCCAGATTTTGGCTGTTTTTCATTGGGCCAGGAGTAATTTATGCTTTAGATAAGGTTAGTAGAACTATTTTTCACATCAAATAACAATTGGTGAACTATCATCCGTGGTACTTTTCTAGTGTTTCTTCTTGATGGACCACAGTACAGCGATAGTGTATAATATCGTTGTATTGAAGGGAATTTGGAAAAGGTAAACAGTTTTGAATGTAATGTTGATGTAATGCAATACGTTTAAACCGATGAATGTCTTTATTTCTCAAAAATGTGGACATTAAGTAACTTTCATTAATTCTTCCCAAATACTTGACAAAAGTTAAATTGCAGGAAATGTCCCAAGTTTTCTGGATGTTTGGTAACCCTAAAATTGTTGACGTTTTAGTGTTTAAATGTTGAATAACTTTTGAAAACTATTGCATTATATAGTTCATGTAATTCCGAAGTACATTAATGGTACTAAACCCTTTTTTGTTTACATTATTGGTTTACTCAATTCTTTACACTTTTTATAGGCTTAATGCTATTCTTGTCCTCCCCCTCCACAAACCAACGCCCTCATTTGTATCAGAGGCTTCAGCATTTCTCACCCTCTCAGCATTTCCAACACCCAAATTTTCTTCCTCACATGAATTTCCTCTAATAATCTCTTCTCCTACCCTATCTCATGTAATACTTCATTTTTCTTTCTTTTGCATGTAGCTCAATTTTCCCCATACTGAAGTTTCAAATCTATGCTCATCACCATAGTGCTTAATTTTCAAAGTTTTTACAATTATAATATGGTTAAAACTTCATACCTAAACATTTAATTCAATTTTTCTCAGCCTCTTTATTCAGGAGTCTCTGTCATCAGTTATTTTGTCTTTGTAATTATTTATTTCTTTTGCTAAGGTAATTCAGTTCCAGATGCCCTTACAAATAATGCTTGCTTTATTTGAGAGTGCTGGGCATAACTAGACTTTGACCTGTCCCTTGACCTCTAATTTATGCCCTCTAATTGATTCATAACTTTGCCTTCATATTACTTGAGAACCTTATTGCAGTTATTTTCTTGCTCTTCATTCCAAATTAAAAACTGAATCTGTAGTATGCTTAACAATGACTCTAATCCCTTGTCTCATGGACTAACTTGAGTTTTATCATCTGCTGACATAAATGCCAAACTTAAACAGCTCCATACCTACTTTCATTCAAGCCTTTATCATGACTCTCTTAGCATTTCCTCAGAGTAGGAGTCAAAACAGTAATAGTAGAATTACTAATTGCCTAGCATTCCCCATCCTGATTCTCCATCGCAAGTTTTAAATGCATGCATATGATCAGTGTACACCTTATTCCACAGTGCCTATCTTTCTCCATTCATCAATCTACTCTGCCAAATGCTCAAAATGAACTAGTACCACAAATCAAGATGGGCTGATTGTTATGCATACCTTTCAATTAATTCTCTCATAGCTACTATGGTATAATGCATTCTTCTCATGTTTTTAAACCCTAACAGGCATTTTTACTGACTGTCATTTTTTCTCTTTTTTTTATTTTTGACTTTTTGTTGATGGTTCTTGCTAATTTATTTGCCAAATCAAAAGTATACCTATGGTCTACCCTCCCATGCTGCTGCTTTACTCTTTTTTGGCAGTGAGATTAATGTCCACTGAACAAAGTCTTCTGGTCAATCTCCCTTTTCATCAATGCTACACTGTAGCTGTAAAAACTCTCCCTTTCATAAGCCTTCTATTAATCCCTCAGCTATACTAGGTTTCCGTTATTTTCTTTAGTGCTTTTTCTGTTCTTTTCCCTTTTCAGCATCACATTTCCTCCTTAGGCCCAAGGATATTAATGTCCGAATATCTTTTCCCTTGAGTTATTCTGACTATTCTCTTAATCTAGTTTAGTCTCCTTTGGTTTAATTAAAACATTTCTGCTCATATATTTCATTCTCATCTTTTTTCCTAATTAGCTTAGTAGTAAAATCCTTTTTGCTAGTTTAGTGTGGTTATTTTTTCCTCTCTCTCAAATACTCCATCATCGCACCTGGATCATCATCTAAACATCATCACACCTTTCCATTAAATTTCCTTTGCTCTCTTAGGTAGGTACTTGCATTTATGAGTTATTTAATTATCTGCACATTCTTATCCTAAACTCAATATTCATATTCGTTCTATTTTTATAAAAACCATTGCCACAGAATTGTTCTAGGTTTGCATGAAGGAGAATAGCATATTTTATCTGAAAATTTAAAACTTTAAAACCTGATTCCTATCCCTAAAAGTCTTGGTTTTTGCAAGAATTGTATTTTACTGCTTTGTTTGAAATGAAAAATTATCATATGTTATAGAATTATTCGAACCTCTATTATTATATTTTTTCCACATTTAACCACACTGGAAAGAAATTCAATTGGTGAAATGATAGATGCATGCTGATTGATCTGTCAAATATTCCTTCATCAGGCTTGTGTTATCTTCTTACTTTTACGGAAATATGTTCTTATCATTCTCTTACAAAAAAATTCTCTCTCCCTTTTGAAAAATGTATAATTATTGTTTGCCATGTTTCTAGCATCTTTCAATATTGATAAGTGCGAGATGGTAATAATTGTTAAAATCACTGATGTATTTTTACTTACTTTTTTATATAATTCCCTTGATTCTTTTTGCAATCATGGAAAATTAAAAATGGGGACTGATTGAGAGAAGAAACAATGAATTACAAGCTGGATGAATGTTTTTGAAATTCTGAAATTAATTGGGCAAAATATTTTTCATTTTAGATTGTGTCACTCCGTACCAAGTACATGGAGCTGGATATAATTGAAACCGAACTTCTACCATCTGATGTGCTCAAAGTGAAATTCTACCGGCCTCCAAACTTTAAATATCTTTCCGGGCAGTGGGTCCGCCTCAGCTGCACGGCTCTTCGAGATCAAGAATTCCACTCCTTCACGTTAACTTCTGCTCCTCATGAAAACTTCTTGTCATGCCATATCAAGGCTCAAGGTCCTTGGACATGGAAGCTAAGGAATTACTTTGATCCATGCAATTATAATCCTGAACAAGACCACCCAAAGGTAAGCATTGGGCACTTTCAAATGTTTTTACCTGCATATACTCATGTGGTCCATTTTACTGAAATTTTTAAAAAGGGCAAAAAACATGCCATTGATCTCTTCCAATGAAGCTCTCTTGTGCTTTCAGACATGTGAGACCTTTTAGTGCCAATGTTTCATTTTCCAAGGTTCCATTTTTCTCAGGTGTTGAGTGTTATTTAATTTTTTTGTCTGGAAACAAGAATCAGGCATTCAGCAAGCTAAGGAGGATGGATGAGTTTGCCATTAATGAATTGACACTACAAGACCTGACTCAGGGGAAAACCCGAGAGAATTTCATTAAAATTAGATGCTGGGGAAACACCAGATCCTTAAGAACTTTTTCATCCAAATCTTCTCTAGATCATTTGGAATATTGGAAGATATGAATATTTTTATTTTCCAGGAATTTATATTTTCTTCAATTGTCATATATGGCGTATATTATGAGTATAAAGATAAGATAGTTTGAATAATTTCATTCCAAATACTTGTTGTGTGTTATGGGATATAAAATGGTCAAGATTATCTAATTACAATTTACATGTCATCTGTTGTCATGACTTTATGGAAATAGAGGATGCTCTTCCCTTAGCCACATAAGCATGGTGTTACATGTGTTTATGAGGCCCATTTCTTTAAGTCACAAGACAATTAATATTTTCTCAAAACAGACATCAGTGTGATATAAAGCTTTATAAGTTAACTTTTGTGAAATATAGATAAGTGAAAAGCATTTAATGAGGATTTGAATGAGAGGACTCTCTCTAAGCAATTTAGGACCTGTAACTTGACTTGTGGCTTTGGGAAGTGGACTCCTGGTATCTTGAAAAGAGCCCAGCCTGGTTTTCACTTCTCTCTCTCAATCAAAATCCATTCATATCTAGATGTGAAATCATTAGCGTTTTTATGCTTATCATTTCATTGAATCTAATATGCATAACTTTTGTTTCAGATTCGTCTCGAAGGGCCTTTTGGTGGTGGAAATCAAGATTGGTATAAATTTGAAGTTGCTGTGATGGTGGGAGGGGGCATAGGAGTTACCCCTTATGCTTCAATTCTTAATGACCTTGTTTTTGGAACGTCTACAAATCGCTACTCTGGTGTTGCTTGTAAGAAGGTGTACTTTCTTTGGATATGCCCTTCACATCGACATTTTGAGTGGTTCATAGAAGTTCTAAGGGATGTGGAGAAGAAGGATGTTACCAATGTCCTTGAGATACATATATTTATTACTCAGTTTTTTCACAAGTTTGATTTACGTACTACCATGTTGGTAAGTTCGATTCTTTATTTACACTCTAGATTTAGAGTAGAATTTAAATTCAAGTCAAACTTTAGCATGGTACATATATAATACAATAATACCTAGTAGTGACATGATAGTTTGGCATTTTGAGTAATGCCAGTGGCTGGTCCTTGTGGTTGGCTCAACACTTCATGCAAGGCGAAGGGTGTTTGCTAATGAAAAGTAAATTAGTCATGTTCTTGCTTAATTTCTCCTTAAAAAAATAATAGAAAACTAGTGAAAAAATGTGAGAAAAGCAGAATGTTTTCAGTGAGATGCTTAGTGTTGGCTGAGAACTAATTTAGGGTCTTCATACTTTTTTTTTGCATTTTGAAATTGAGTCATGGGCACAGAGTAAAGAAAACAGTTTTAATATTCCACTAAAATTTATTGATCAGATTTAATGTAATCATATCATTCCCATGGTACATATGCTTACGTTAATTACGTTAATACCTTAAAATATGCTTACGTTTGAATCTTATTAATGATAACACTGTGTTAAAACCAGTCATTCAACTAAAATATTTTGTAGAATATTACAATGTTTGCTTTTTCATCAATCAACACTTTGGTTGCCTAGTCAATTACACATTCAATAACTAGTCACAATCTTATATCCCAAAATTCTCTCTATATTTTATACCCTATCCGTGGGCAGCAATCTTGATGTGGGCAAAGGATTTGTGTGCTCTGATGATATCTAAAGCTCTGCAATTATAATTACTCCTGGTAGGATCATCCGTATCAGATAGGCTATAGGGTAGAATCCAGATGAAATGTAGTCAATTAATTGCCTGTTCCTCATTGAGGTAGCAAAGGCACCTGGCCCTGGTGGGGTAGCTATTTCAAGTGATGGTGTTATGTTAGAAAAACTATAGAGGGAGGCAACTGGAAATCTCCTCAATTACTCCCTGAAGCTATTATGAATAGCAAAAATATGATAATGAACCTGGCAGTTATTGGAACTGGTCCTCAGGCGTGGGTATCATTCACGGTGTTAACACACATAATCCTTGCACAGCTGAATTTTCAGTACCAGAAAGGGTGCAGAAGAGGACTGCAACAGTTAGAATAGGGACTTTGAATGTTAGGAAGTTGTTGAGGACAGGGAAGTTAGAAAACATGAAGGAGAAGGGCAATATAGACATGTTAGGGCTGTATGAGGTGAGATGAAAAGATAGTGAAGATTATTGGAGCAACAGGTACAGAGTAAAATATAGCGGGAGGGAGAAGAACCAGCAAGGGTAAGCATTATACAATAAGGAGGGAGAAGAGTGGTAACATAGAATAGGTGAATGGTAGAAAGCTATTTAAAGGAAGTGGTTTTTAGTCTTCCTGGAAGAAAACACTTAATAGTGATAATGGATAAAGAATATGTAGATGAATGAAAGGAGAGATGGAAGTGAGGAGAGGGGAGAATGGGTTAGGAAAGAAAATGACCATGGGAAATAAACAATAGTTTTTTGCAGGAGTAATGTCTTAATTATGACTAACACCTAGTTTAATCCTCACAAATATAGAGATATGCAAGGAAAGTTCCAGGTGATACAGGGAGATATCATTTGCATTATACTGTAATTAAGCACAGATTTAGGAAGTGTCATCAATTCACTGGGAGTGTATGAGAGTTCAGATCACAATTTAGTGCTCAAAGTGTAATGTGAAAGTCAAAAGGTTAAAAAAAGGGATGGAGTACAAGAAAATGAAATATAGAAGCTTTAACTCACATGATAAGAATGGAATATGGAGGGCAGTTGATTTAAATCTAAAATGAGGACCATGCCATGAGTACAGTAGAAAAGGTGAGGATATCATAAATCAGAGATACTAAATGCAGCAAATGAAACAATAGAAAAAGTATTAGGAAATCATGGATAACAGAGGAGATGTGAAAAAGACAGGTGGAAGAAGGAAATAAATTAATTTAAATACAGTTATGGAGAAAAATTACATAGAGTTAAATAATAAACTATAGCAAGAAACTTATAGGGTGAAAGATACTTAGTGGAAAGATCAGTGTGAGAATATGGAGAATTTATAGAGACTGGATAATATGTGTTTGTTCTACTGGAAAATGAATGAAATATTCAGAAGTTTGAAAGGGCAAGCAGAGATATGACAGGAAAGGTATTAATTGATCAAGAAAATATTTAAGTAAGATGAAAAAAACATAAAGCATATATATGGCATATGCATTAGTGCAGAAAGTGTAGAATTAGAGGATTTTATGTTGATGAGAATAGCATAGGTCAGGTATGCTCAATTACGAGATAGAAAAGTCATTAATGGAAATTAAATTGAGCATGGCTCTGGGGATGGATGACAACCCGGCAGAAATAATCAATCTCCAAGGAAGGGTTTTTATAGGGTATTTTTAAAAAAATTTATAGAGGAGGAATTTGGCTATAAGAATTGTTTGATCATTACACACAAATTCCTATCTAAAAAGGAAACAGTGGAATTTGTTTTCAATATCCAGGAAAGGTAGTACATACTTAACATCATCAATAAAGGATAGAGAAGAAGGCTAGTGATTGCTTAGGGAATGATCAGTTTGGGTTTAGAAAGTGTATGTGTTATGCCATAGCAATAACAAGGTTACTGACAGAAAGGATTATAAAATATAACCAGGATATATTTGTTTACTTCATGAATTTCAAGGAGGCACTTGACAGAGTAAATTGGCAATGTTGATATTAATAGAAGATAGTATTAGACTAGAGAATTGGGTGACTTTCAAAATATCTACATGTCTCAGACTTCCCAAGTGTGGGTATATGATGGGCAGTGATGGGCAGGCTGATAAGGCAATATTGTCTATTATTACTCATCCTTTTCAACTTATACTTGGAGGAAATGATAAGAGAAGCATGGGCTATTTGAAGCTCAAACGTTTGCAGAAATTAATCCTTGCCAATATACTATTCTGTCCATATCAGACATTGTTGTATGTTTAATTTATAATAACTAACTTTGCATGTTTTATCATATCCAGATGCTCCTTTATGTATCTTATTTGTTTGAAGAGTTATTTAAACTCTTCATGCATGAATGGAATCTGTGGTAAAGCATTTTGAGGTTTTAAATTTCCTGATGCAAATGAAATATCAATATGTTCCACTTACTGTAAATAAACTTCATTCAACAAAATAAGAGATTATTTTTAATCATGAATCTTTTCATAAGTAATAAATATTTTGTCTGTAGCTGTATAGATATTTGTGTATATGTGTATATTGTGTATTTGGTATAGCCCTTTGAGTCATGCAACCCCAATAACACATAAAATTAAAAGAAAAACTATATACTTACAAACCTATTGATAAATGTTTTTTTCTTTACTATTCATAAACATTGAAATTATTCTACATTATTTTGTGTCCTAAGGGTTTTTTTGTTTTATTTGTTATTATTACTTTAAAAAATATATTCATTTCATTTTCAGTACATCTGTGAAAATCATTTCCAGAGACTTTCCAAGATGAGTATGTTCACTGGTCTAAAGGCTATTAATCATTTTGGAAGACCAGATATGTCATCATTCTTGAAATTTGTTCAAAAGAAACATAGCTATGTAAGTATAACTATAATTAAATAATAAGTGTGTATGCCTGATGGGCAAGCCTCCTATGATTGAATTCATATATAAAACAAATCATGTATATTTTTGACTTTTTCAGTGATTTTTGTGGCTCAATTTTCAAAGAATAATAATTTTCATTTATAGCATGAACTCTTTTGCTGCATCTGTTGATTTTTCATTGGTTCTATTATTTTGCCTATTATCTAGAAAAAATGTAATCAATAATTTATTTGGTGTAAATATAAAAAAGTATTTTTGGAACATTATCCAGTATCACTAAAGAAATAATTAACAACATTCAGACCTTAGCCATAATATATTTTTGAACAATGAGAAATTACTTCCACATTTTTTCAATTTAATGCAAAAAAAAGGCTGTGGAATATCCCTGCAAATTGCAGCCAATGGCCAAAACTATTTTGCGGGTACCTCAACTTATTGCAGTGAAAGTGTTAAAGGATTCTGTTTAATTGACTAGTTCTCTTTTTGTTCTGAGTGGAGTTTATAGTATGGGAATATATATTGTGCGCATGTATTCGTATAATGGCAGCTAGTTAGTGCTTTGATGTTGTTGAAATATTACTTTGGGATAATTAATCACCTTGAGATTTGAACTGAAGTAATAAAAAAATCAAAATATAAATTTAAGGGTCTTACCCCTCTTAGTGCAACTGGCCAATATAATGGTTTTTGCATCTTGGATGAAAAGTGCAGAGGGCCGATTTATGGGATAATTATTTGTTATTATTATTATTATTGGTAATCTACCGGTTAAGGTAGAACTCTGATGGACACACCCCTACAGTAATCCCTCCTTAATTTCTGCATACTTTCTGCCTCCCTTCATTCCATCCAACATGCCAAATCTT
>LYUA01000369.1:545069-559356 GCA_002093875.1 Calopteryx splendens
GGGGGTAGGGAGCAGATGCAGCTTCGCCCTTGGAAAGTATTCCGTGTTTTAAAAAAATCTTGTTCAGCGGGACCGAAAGCCCCTTTCGCCCTCCGACTCTGGAGAGTATGCATGTGCCCGGCACCGCGTGCACAAACGCGCACAAACGCACGCGCGACCCAGCGTGAAGGCACGAGGGGCGACATGCCCGCTTTTGTGTCATTTTCTCGTCGTGACAGCGCGGAGGTGAAAGCGCCAAGGCACTTCGACGGGTTTTGCCTATGACATTGGAAGACGACGCCAGGGGTTGGGGGAGGTTGACTGACGCTGCTAGGGGGAGGGAGACAAAAGGTTGCTCGGGGACGGGTCGACCGTGGAGGAGACTTGAACAGGTGTCCGTGAGGGGACGCCGCCGTCGCATATTGCAAGGGCTTCGTTTTTCCTTTGTTTTCCCTTCCATTGACGAGGGAGAAAGAGAGAGACACCCCTCGCTTCGCTTCGAAAGGTTACGGGGGGCGAAAAATGAACGGGCTCTGCGTAGGCTACAGCTAAATGGTTTGGGTAACGATTCAAGGAGCCTAAGACAATAGAAAGGGAAAGGAAGGAGCGTCGAGAGGCTTGGAAAACTCGAGTGCGCACGTATCGTATACGCTAACAAGTTGTGATCTTATTCAACATTATTAAATTATTTAAGCTCTACGGCATCAGCTAAGTTAATGGGCAGAAAGGAAAACTCCGATGGTCGCAATAACATTGACACCGAACGTGGAAAACAAGGGAAATTTTGCAATAATTTGCGAGGAACCCCATCTAGGGCCCGGGTTCAACTAACGCATGAATACATCCATTCACACAAATATCCGACAAAATCACTACAATCGGCTGTTTATGGGCTGTTCCTTACACGCCAGTGACTACCAGAGGACACTCAGAACTAACCCACCAGTGGTACATTACCGAGGCTGTAGCTGGCCCCGTGAAGGAACAACCAGAAGTTCAAAATTTACACGTCCGGTATTTGTTTTTGGGAAATTAATGCTAGACAGCGATAACCCAGGGTTCAACCACACGATAGTGTGCGGATAGTTTAAGCGGATCCTGTATTTGGACGCCGCCTGGGTTTGAACACACAATTCGTGATAATATCGTATGATATTAGAAAATACAAAAAGTATTTAGAACATTAGGAGAATTAGGACCTCCCGAATGTAAAATGATTCAGAGTTATAAATGCAATACATTTTATTAATGGCTGGTGATCTAACACCCCCTGCCACACTCCCTCACGGCTGCTTGCAGGGTAAGATGTAGATGTAATGGGGCTTTTAGGGGTCTTTAGGGTCTTCAGGGGGGCCCGTACTGCTTGAACTGCAGTTACTGCTTGAAACAGTGCAAAATGTGACTTATTCAATATATTAACAGCATCTTAGTCCCAATGATCAATGTTGAAAAAGTGATGGTATATCTAACATTGGCACGTTTCAATACCTGATGTGAAAAATGAGACTTCAGATGCAACTCAGACCAAAAAATAAATAATTTCGTTTATAAAAATAAATATAAGTATCATATTGTGGCGATTTAACTACTCTGAACTTTTTATTCGCGATTTAACATCGTGCAGTGCTTAATTGAGGACGCCTCGTACACTCCTTGTATGGAAAGCGAGCGAATGTGAAGAGCGATACATAAATTATCTATGCTTTGCTGTTGATAATTTGTGTGTGCTAAGCATAGGTAATGCTATGGCATACAGTATGCAATGTGCATTCTATAAGGTAAGCGCCATTGGCGGAAGCCTCATTCTTTTTTTTAAGGGATTTTATACGGTTGACCAACCTTATCGTTGAGTAACTTTTGGTCTTCACTTTGGTTTAGTAATGATACCAAAATATTCTATTTTACTCATAGTAGTTGGTAGAGATAACTACAATTTTGTGTTTACTTGATTCATCACAATATTATTATCCATAATGTAAAAACAACTTTGAGGTTTCCTTAATCTTATAATTGTGAAAAATACAAAGCGGTTTTTTTCATTTTAAATAAATTTAACACTCTTATAAGTTTCATCACGTTTACGTTTCATTTGAATGCATGCAAATGCACCAAGAGATTGTCATCAGAATTAAGACACAAAATACTTTTCATATTACACTTCAGAATTTTGGTAGTACTTACACTTAGTTGCATTTGGAACGAGGTGTTTTGAAGAAATCAAATATTTATTCGGTCACCCTTGGATACTTCACGTTATATGAAGAGCTTAGGACGTAATCATGCCACATTCGCTGCTTGTTTTTTATGAAAATATGTAATTGTAGACAGCAGTATCGGGCACTGTTAAACCGTTGAATACAATCCGTTGTCATTTCCCAACAAAAACATATGAAAAGATTAACGTGGTTTTCCCATTGCAGCACATTTACCAGAAGCGTGTCTTTGAAAAGTAATGATATGTACGCGAGTGCCATTAAACTTGAAAGGAACTTTGCGGAGATAGTTGAGCGTGTCTGAAATATATTTTTAATCTTTATATAATCTTTTCTTGGGATAGGTATCTTAGGTAAATAGAATTAATTTCTATTAGATAATGAATGTGAACATTTGAATGAGACAGCATTTGTTGAAGGTTTGGTCATGCTTGAGATGGTGCATTTTTTTCCTAAAGGCAGAGGCAAGTGGATATTCATGGAATAAGATCGTAATTTTTATGACTTTTGTGAATTTTCTTCTGAATTAGCCACGGTTTCAAATATCTTTCCGTCTTACCATTAATGTGACCCTTGCACATTTTCATATCTTACTTAGTTAATAATTGAAGTATTTATTCCTGTTCACGGAACATGTGTTTATAGTCTAGAATTTGTTTTATTGAATTTCACTTAAAAGGAATCGTAAAAAATATTACCTACTTTCGCAGAGGAACTAGACCGTGACGTTTGATCATAAATGAGTACTTTTAAGACCACTATACATTTTACAACTGCGACTTTTCATAAAAAAATTGTCCACCATTCAACTGAATGAATTTTAAAGTTTCGATATTTCCAAGAAGCGCACGCAGGATTGCTGCCTACCTACCGAAAATATTTTATTTTTTTTAGCATGCGTTGGCATAACAGATTCTTATTAATTCATATGTATTTCACATCTGTGTAATTTACTCAGGTGCGGATGATTATAAACAGTTAAAGCAATTTAACGCAGAGTAACTCACCAATGTGAATAATACCTATATTCGAATGCTCGACGACGTGAAAGTAACATTCCAATGGTTGGGTTAGGGACTCCTTTTTACCTAATAGATTCAAATTTCCTGCCCGGAAGAACTTTCCTAGGGAATTTTTTGGGCAAAGTTTGGTCTACCACATGGAGTTTTCTGATTAAGATCATGAAGTCAACAGGGGTAATTTGTCTACTCCTTTGAGGCGCATACAGGCTGTTGTAATTTTCCACGATCTTTCGACCGGGGAGTGCCGGAGTGGTCATGAATAATTAACAATATGCATATTGGCCAAGGAGTGGCCCAACATCCTGAGACATTTTGCCGACTCAGCAAATTAAAATTTCCCTTTTGACCGTAAAAGAAACCGGAAGTGAGGGGTACTCAAAATTGCTAGATTACACTTCGTGTCTAGGTTTTACAAATTTGGAATTTTATAATTTTCAAGCTAGCACGTTTTTTTCCGCGCTTCTGCCCGCGACCTCACTCACTAATAGGAACACGCTGAAGGTGGTTAAGTTTTGCCCGAGGCTGGTCAACCCGTTAGGGAAGTCATTAAGAAAAGTAATTAAAAAAGCTATCAAGCATGTGGAACTAGTTGTACAAAGACTTGGGGTTATATTTTGGCTCAAGTTATCTAGATATAGATATATTTCCACCCGGCTTATCACCCAATTGGAATGTAGATTAGTAAATACATAAGTATGCTAATGATGTCAAGGTAAATTATCGAATATATTAGTCAGGAAAGAATGCGATGCGAAAAAAATGCACTAAATTAAAATTTATTCCGTTTGTATTTATGCTTTAAATGCATTGATTTAAATTGGAAATATCTCTTTACTTGCATTCCCCTGTTAAATTTTCTTATTGAATCAAATGTAACTAATGAAGCGAGAAACCTAGGTCAATATCATGGTGCTTTTAACACAAGAATCGCCATTCGTAAATCGTCGTCGTCATTATTCGTCCATTAGTGCGGTTTTAGGTTCTCCTTCGTAGCAAATAGTGAATTTTTAAGTGAAGTGCCACCTTGATTAATCAATCTTGTATATATCCATCCTCGGAGGCCTAAATCTACTTCATAAGATTCAATTCCTTTCCTTAGATCTCCAACCCAATGATTGATTGACTTCGTTCTCCCATTCCTCGCATCCAAAGAAAGATGGAGTTGGAAAGAGTGCAGAGAAGATCCACGATATTCGTGAAACACTGCTACGACAGTACCTATTCTGTCGAAGCAGCTTTCTTAACTTCTTGTACTGGCTTTAGGATTTTACCTATTTTGCTACGACAGTTATTGGATCCATCTTAGGATGGGAGTCTAATCAGAGGTGAAGAACGCAAGCAGGGCTTTGGATTTTACATAGGTATATGCCACTTGAATTCGCTTCAGGCACACGGAAAATTATTAGGACGCCAAATTATATTGGAAGGTCGGACCACGCGGATAAAATTAGAGTAATAATCGTCGTCACTGATAGGTTAAAGAATTCATTCTTTCCTTGAACCATTCGTGACCAGAATATCATCTATAATAGGTATACTTCAAACGTAATAAGCAAATATTAGTTCATATTATATAATTCCATAATGATAGGTTACTGGGAAAGGTTGGTGTCTTAAACACCCCTTGCCACACGCCTTTCAGGTGACTACGTGGTGTACCCAATAGATGTAGATTCAATTTCAAATCTCAAAATTCTTGACGCCTCTTCTTTCTTGTCTCTGTTAGGATTACGTAGGTACGTATTTTCCATAGGTCTTCTTCGTCAAGCGTTTCCATTTATTTTTCTTTGCATATAAATAGTTCCTTTTTTATGATTGTAAAAATTATATTGTATGCCAAGGTGTGTCCAATTAATTTGATTATTCATTTCAGCATAGTGTTCTTTATGATCTTTTCCTCTTATATACTTCAGTATACTTACTTTTTTCTCATCTTATCCTCCCATTTGACCTTCAGCATCCACTACAGGTACAAGTGTCAAAGGCACCTATTCTACTCTGGTCTGCTAGCTCAAATTTACCAGATCTCCGATCCAAAGAATGCTACAAAAAACACGAAAAGTTCCGCGCAGCGTTTCCGTTTTTGTAACCGCATTTACTTTGAGCAGGCTAGTTGTCACTTCATAATTAGCCTCCTCTTAACATGAGCTATTCCGCTCTTGATGCCGGTCAAGCCATGTTTCCACGAGAGATGTAAGGTTGGTGAAAGATACCTTTTGTTCTATTTCCTACCTTAACATGCAATGTCAACCTTCAGCTTCTCTCTTACCATTGGATTTTAGATTTATTATCTCGATATTCACGTTAAATGCTTGGAGCATTTTATTGCGTTCAAGGATGCCGGTAGGCCTGAGTACTTTTTTCTGTGCTGTGATTGCGATATCTTCTGCTAAAGAAAGCATGCTAATTTATTCCTTTAATTCCTTGCGCCTCTTATGTTTCCTATTCCGAAGCTATGTGGAATTTTCCCCTTGCATCCTTTTCATACTTTTTATATTTATGTTTAATTTATCTTCAGTCCTCTAATAAAAATCAATTTCTACATCTGTAATACACATTTACGTTTCTTCTAATTTCATTTCTTCCCGATGCAGATCTTCCTTAGGGTAAAATGGAAGATGAGATACAAGAGTCTCAATCTCGCCGTATAAATAAAGCCATTTCTCTGTATATCCATCTATTTGTCTATAAAAATAACATTATTGATAGCTTTTCCTCTATTTTAAATCCGGCAATTGAAGTAACGTCAATTTCGCATATTTACAGAGCTAATCTTTCATTACCTTGCGAGAATTATATTCTGTTTAGCATCTTAAAAGAATCGTAAGTTTATATCTATCAAATTAGATAGTAAACGAAAATCCCTTCTATAAAAGCTGACTTTGTTATCAGACGTCTCCTTTCCACATCGCAATGGTACCTATTGTCGTCTTCGGAAAAGGACGCAAAACTAAACTTTTTCAATGCTATCATGTTTTATTTATCGTTTTTTATTTATTTTGAATTTATTCCCGTGGATATATCATTTTTTTGCAAATGCCCATGAGAAAAGTCTCTGTCGTAAAAACATGCATTTCATTTTATAAATGTATTTTTCTTTAGTTTCCTTGTTTTCAAATGTATATTGAATACATTTATGCCAAGAATGTAATAAGTATTTTTTATATTTTCTGATTACAGTTATTCGATTTACCACTCCATCCAACAGTAATATGGCATGATAGAATTATACACTAAAAATTTTCGTATTTCAAAAATAACATACCTAGAGGTTCAATTATTCGGTCCTGAAATTCTTATGAAACCATTACTAGCAAAAGAAGAAATTCGTTCGTATCTGAAGAAATCTGGAATATATCCCTCAAAATTCCTTGTTTTTCTAAGTATGATGTCATAGGTATTTCCGAAACATAAGTCCTGTAAAGCATGTTCCCACGCTTAATCAAATTCGTAACGACCATAAAGCTTTATACCCGCTCGCATGAAAGTGTCATCCTTCAAGTTTAGTCACGTCTTAAATGAATACCAGCAGACTTTGGTGAACTCGAAACTGAGTTCAATTTATCAACCTCCTCTTTGTGTCCAGCCTGATGTTACTGCTTCACTCGGTGGTTGATGGTATGGCTTAGAGGTAAGATTTCCTCATTTTTGACAAAGTGATTCGCGGAAAACCTGTTGTAGGCGCCGTCATGCTTCTCTGGATGACACTGCCAATTTTTCACTTCGCTACATACTTTCCTCTATTCGCCTCTTTGCACGCCGTATACATACGAAGTATCGAAGGATCATCACAAGTGCTTGCATTATTAATGATTATGATAGTATATACTATAAAGACGCCGTTTTTTATATCAATAAGGGATGTGATTAATAAGCAAATTATGAGAAATTCATATCCTCCCAGGAAATTACATTGGTAATGGACGTAATAGTTATTTCTCTTCGTCGCAGGGTTTTCTATTTCATCAGTATATTAAGAATGATACTTGAACTTCTGAACTTTTTTGATGCAGTTTATTTTTTAATTCTTTTTAATTTTCCTCCAAAATCGTGAAATCACCATTGCTCACATGATACTCAAATACACATGCCTGGTGACGCTTTACATGTAATTAAATACATAAGGGGTAAAGGGGTAAGAATCCTTAAAGCGATGTACTATAGAAAAAAACTAGAAGAGGCTGGAAATGTATAGCAATCGAAAGATAGTTCTTTGTTAGTGTGAATTATCGATTCTAAAATGGTCTATGTAATTATCTATCAGAAAATCTGCAATCATCCCCGTTTGAAATTTTCACCAAAGTTCATTTTTATTATAAAACAGAATAATACTAATTCATCAAGAATAAACTGGGAGAGTTAATTCGCGGTCTACAGACATACCATAATATGCAAGCCAGCGTGTAATGCATGGATTCGCGTAAGTCATGCACCAGTTGGCCCAAAGCAACTTTTGGGTAAGTAATTACGAAGCCAAATACATGATAGCAAAGTATAAGATGAAAACTAGTTTTTTCCGAATTCAGTTTTTTTCATTCCTTGGCCAATTTGTTGGGGATGACCACTGGAGTAGAAATGGCAGGCAAGAACGGAGAAAGTGGAAAACAATTCTGGCGAGATGAATCGAGATAGCGGTGTTTAAAAAAAAACTCACAATCAGCGTCGTGTGTACAAGAGGGAAGCAGAAAAGCCTTCCTCGCTTAGCATTCTCTCCACTTTGCTTGGAACCTGTCTACACCAGTGCATTGAAAAGAGGACTCAAGTGAGTTTCCTTGTGTCGTCGCTAGATTTCAATCTGTCGATTTTTGCTGCTAACTCTCACGAGGGACAAACGTTCTGATAATCCCTCGCATGGAGGCAGTAAATGGGACATGAGAGTTTATTAGGTATCTCGGCCGTGTTCAATAGATCTAAGGTCGTAAAGCATTGTGGAGTTCTTACTTGCATGACATGAAGTGGAATAGGCATCCCTGTTCACTCGGTGACCTCCATTAACCTAAATTTGGACACTCTTTACACCCAGTAGACACGGCTTTCATCCATACCTACCCACGATAACTGTATTTACTCACTTCGATCGTCCCATATAAATGCATAGTGGGTATCTATCTATCTTCTATCGTCCCTCATATACCCCATAGAGAGTAAAACCCTTCGTAACCTAATTTTGTTAAAATTTAGTAGCTCATGTTGAATGATCGGGGCTACCTTACTTACGTCTAACGGAGTTCGTTTCGTTCGTATTACATCGACTTAAATGTCCAAGAGGAATGAATTTCACTGAAGGATACGTTTCATTAAGCCATGGCGCAACTGTGTAATTGCATGAGGGTAAAACAAGTAAAACATATTTTTAAACCTTTAAATCGCACAAGCATATTCTTTCAAGTACTGTTTTTCAAAATATAATTATAGCATTTATGATGTTGCAATTTATTTAGAAAATATTCTGCTGTAAATCATTTTTTTTGCTTTGTCATAACTCTTCAAATTGCATTCAGGGAAAAATGGAAGAAAGTTGATGCAACGTGTATTTCCTTATGTGTTCTATTAGGGAATTCTCCCTATTTTGTATTTTTTCTTGTTGAAGAATTGGTGAAATCATCTCTTGGAAATAATTTGTAGAAAATCAATTCAGGATTTCGAGGCGCCAGGCTGACTGAACTAATTTCAAAACTATCGCGTGCGCACTTTACGGATGGTGCGGACCGGCCTCCACGTGCCTAAAGTCACGGGGTGGCGAGCGCCCTACAAGCAGTCGCGGATCATAAGCGGCAGTATTTATGGGTGCTTTCGTGTCCATTCGCAGGAAAATGGACAAAAAAACATTATTAAAATCCTGGGAAGGTGTCGAGCCAACCTGTAAGCAGTCATAAGCCCGGCGAAGGGCTTATGACTGCTTAATTATTTAATTGTACACTTGACCGACATATCTAAAGAGAATTCTTCTGGGGTTAAACTGCTACCAAGGTCGTAAGTCTGGGCTGGGTCTACTTGAAAGGACGAGTGTTCACTACCCACAAACCATGAGGTGTGGGTGGACAATAATACGGTATTGTAACCTTGAACGTTCGATCTCTTCGAACCTGTGGAAGACTTGAGAGTGGAATTTCAAAGAATGGAAATTTATATTTTGGAAAATAGTAAAACTATACGTTACAAAGGATATTTAAAGAATGAGCGGAAAATTAAAACGCAGAATTTGAGGATTATACCGCGGAATATTGCTGCAGTGAGGGTGAACAGCTGCCGACGATAGGTACAATGAAAGGATCACCAGAGTGAAGATACCAGCGGAACCCCTAGGCAACTTAGCCATGCAAATGCAAAGGCCGAAATGTTCATGCACAGTGAATCCGCGAACGGAAATGCAGGAGTTGGAGCAGTGCTGGAAACAACGGAGTGCTGGGATGTGATTGAAGAACTTCCTGCAGAATTACGGAACAATCGAAGGGAAAGAAATGCGATGAAGTTCACGGAAATCATAGTGTTACAATGTTCATACCTACAACGGACCGCTGTGATGTGGAAGTGTAGGTATTCTAAGGAATCGAAGAAGTTATGAAAGATAAAAGAGCAAGAGAAAACCTGGTAATTCTAAAAGATGAATAAAAGCATCGGAGAACATCAAGAAGAGTACGCAAATGGAATGCATGGATCACAAAAACGGAAAGGAGGTAATAAAAGTTCAACTTGAAATAAGAAACAGTTTGGAGATAGCACTCAGTTTGAAAATCACTACAGGATGGGGGATGCGTTGAAAATATACGGCGAGAGAAAACGATTCAAACTTGAATTATGTTCTTTGTGACAAAGATTCAAGAAGGAATTAAAATACAGGGAGAAGCCACTAGGGTTCCGATGTAGGGATAACGATCCTGAATAGGAAATGATGGAATGCCGACTTCATTGAAGGTGATGAAAGAAGCGACAAAAAACGGATGGCAAGTAAATTTAAAGAATCTGAATCTTTCCCCCTAACGGGCACTAGGAATACAAATTTACCTATAAAAATGATATGAGGTCAGTAAGAATCATAATAAGAACGGAAGTAGGATAGAGCTGTGGAGGAAGTCTAATAGAGGTGTAAATGGAGTTGAGTAAAAAGAGGGTTATCAAGAGGAAGCCGAGTATTAGATAGGATGCCCTCGTACTAATTGAAGAGAATATAAGAACTTGAGAGCCGGAGAAGGAGAGTGGTAGTATAAAAAGATGGGAAATGGGACTTTCCCGAAGGCGAGCAAAGCCAGGGAGGAATTAATGAAAGATTTATGCGAGGATTAAAAAAAACAACCTAGATTAGAGAAAGGTTAATTCAGATTCAAAGATGGCAAGAAACCACTTTAAGGGATTTAAAGCGAGTTGTAATGCAATACAGGATGGGAAAGATGAAATTTTAATTGAAGTTATGCAAAAAGTGTATAGGACAGTTGTACTAATGAGAAATTACATTGTAATAACATTATTAAAGGAGAATAAACTTTGAAATAAAACAATAAAAGATAATCTGTGGAGTTCGATAACGGAATTAAGACTTTCGCTTAACTGTGGAGTCGGGAATTGGTCATAAATAAATTTAGGAGAGAGGACTTTAGTCGAACTATATTTGCTAACCTTGACCATAGGTACCTATCCTTCACGGGGGGAATGCCGAAGAAGTTCTGGAACGTATTAGCGCCTATTTTTGAAAAGAAGATGTGCAAGCTTTCGGAGGACTATTCTGATGACTTATGAACCGCTTATTTGAAATTAGGAAAATTATGGGCACAAGAGAATACATTTCAAATCTTTCATAAATAACAGTATGAAAAATGGCGAAAAATATTTTATCACATTCACGGATTTATAGAAAGGATTTGAAATTGAGGATGAGAATTTTAAATATTTTTAGCGGCTGAAGAGTCTTTTAATGGTTGAAAATGAAAGTAGTATGTGTGAAAACCAAATTATACGTTTATTTTGTGGAAATGAAGTCCAGTGTGGGCGAAGAAAATCATGCTTGGAAAAACTGTAAATGCGAAGGGATTAATTCATTGAAGGAACATTGAGGCACTGTGAAATACTGAAGATGGCTATGCAAAGCAAACGGAACCACAGGGGAAAATCCCTGATGAGGTGACGGAAGACGCGAGAGTAAAGAAATATGCACCCATGAAGAAGTAAGGGATCGGTTTGTTGAATGCGAGATGCTTCAAACCAGGGATTGGTGATAGATGGGATTGATGCCGATTTAGGACGATAAAACTGCTATAAATATTTCGTGAAAGATATTACCAGTATGGCTCTGAAACAAAATTTTATTAACATAAGCAATAATTTATTGGTACCTAAGTAAGTAAATGAAACTTGATACGCTAGAGGATAGGATTATCGGCTACTGACTAGGGGGTCCAGGTTCAAATCTAGGTGATCGTCGACACCCCAGGTTTACGCTAGCTGTTTAATGATTCGGGAGTCAGATCTTAGGGAACCGCAGGTGACACAGGGAAAGGAGTTGGTCCCCCAACCCTGGTGCGTGGATTCACACGCCCGTAGAGTTAGTATAAGGTGAGTCCTACCCTACTCACATACCTATATTACAAATGTTACCAGGCTAACGGTTGATTACTGTGATTTTTATTCAGAAGAAAATTCTGAGAATTGTAAGAAGAATTAATTTTCTCTCAAATCTTTCTAAAAAATAAAATTGAATTTTTAACATATTCCAAAATTAGTTATAATTTTGCATACTTTAGTTATTTTTGATGACTTTTAGCTTTAATTTCATAAAGAGTTTGAGTTTGAATAAGGTAGTTTTAGCTTTCTGAATATTTTAATCACTAATCAGTCCAATATTGACATTTTTTCAAGGAGTTTCAGCTTGAACAAAATATTTCTTAAGGAGATCGTGCACCCTGGAAACTAACGCTTGTTAGGAGCAAACTTACAGTTTTTTGCATAAGTTTTTAGAAAAAGAAAACAAGTCTGTTATGTTACCCAAATATTTGAATTTTGAAATTCGTCAACTTGTGACACAAAGTGTGCCAATCTGTCACGTAAGGATTCCATAAGGATCAACATTAAGCTTCACTTTGTTATATAGTTTTGTATGTAGGCTTTTTCAACAATCAGGTGCCAAAAACGAGTTTACTAAAATCATCAGACAATAGGTAGTCTCATTAATTTCTTTGAAGCCGTCGCAGAAGGTTGTTCATTTGTGGGTGAAACTTAAAAATGACGATATGAGTATTAATTATAGGATACCCGAAAATGTGTAATGCATCAGAAATCTTTAAGGTAATTATTATAAATTTTACATATTTTGCTAACTTATGTCATGATACCATGATAACATCATTTTACGTTTTTATTTATTGCTATTATAAATGTAATCTATTATGTACATATATTCTAGTTCGAATGGTTTGTAGCGAATTAATTCCACAAAAGGACATTTGGTTAAACTATGGATTGATGAGTACTGACGTGGAAGAACTAAAATACACTTTACAAAAGGATCCTTTTGGAAGAAAAGTCATTTTGTCCGACGTTATAAGTTGCAAGACTCACGGCTCGTTGTATTGCGATTCTCTCAGCGTTCTACGCTTTACCAACCTCAATGTGCCTCCTGAGCTATCAAACTGCACTCTGTCGAGACCCGCTTACCTTCCGCAATCTACTGTGGTTAGAGCGTTTAATGGCATCACTTCAGCGTTATGTCATGTTCCTTTCGGCCACTACGTCGACATGATGATTTACTTGTGTTAGTGATAGGTTTGGAAGGTTTATGCCGGCTTAAGGATGCACAGTCGCGGAGGATGGGAGTATTAATGAAGGTAGGGGAGCTTCGTGGAATTGAAAGATGCATCGCGGGGATTCGTCAACATTGCCACTGCCAATGCAACCCATCTGCAAGGGAACTTGAGCTGTCATGGTAATATCATCGCATTAGTGCGAAGAGAGTTAATTCCAAAGTGGAGAATGGCCTCATAAACCACCGACCGTTTACTCCAGCTGGGCCCCTCTCGTGATGTATGCTGGAGGAGCGCGTGACTAATCTGGGATCTCTAGCGTCATGGCAGAATACCCGAAGCAGTGCGGACGCTATGGACAGCTCCTTAAATATGAAATGCACTATCGGAGATGTGAGTTATTTAAAATCACTGTTAGTTTTTCGCAACGATTGTGCCCAATTACATTACAAAATCACGGTTTAAAGACTTCCTTCATCTAGTCTCTATTGGACGATTGTAATAATGATTTAATCCCTAATATTAAAACTACCATTGACTTACCATACTTATGAGCTGTAAAATAACTAGAAGTGTTGATATGCGTGCAGTTATTATAAATATATTTATGACATAATCGGAAAAAAAAATTGAGTTCACCTCTACGCTAGGTTGTCTTTGGTTGGTGATAATTCCCGCAGATATCCTTCTTGTATCTTCAAGTCATAAGACTCTAGCAGGATGTCTAGAGAATCTACCTCCCATCATAGGTCCGTCAGCGTGGAGGAAACCAAAAATATGATCAAATTCAAGCATGGAATCGCCATGAAAATATGAGAGCCAGCATTTAAAATACAAAGTAAGACGGAAACAAACATTAATTTGTCTCAATAGTTGGGGCTCAAATTTGAAAGTTTATTCGCAATACAATGTCAGTTTTCAATGGGATAATTTATTATTTCTTGTGCTGCAGCTAAGATAAAATTTTTCGCTTTATATAGGCAATTTAATAATTTTATTTTTAACCCTAATATTTTGTTCAGCTTTTCACTAAGGTTTAAGATTGCATGATTTGATATCTACCGCGGTTTGATCCCTATCTCACTTTACTTTACATGTGAAATTTATAAATGTTTCTTGTAAAAACGTTGAGACAAGTTTTTGTATGTATTGTATTTGGTTTTTCTGTTGTTTTTGTGAATTGACAATAGTCAAAATGTCGCCCCATAGGAGCCGGGGCTCCTAGGGTAATAAATCTTTTTCTATTATATTCTATTCTATTCTAATCTAATTTACTAATTCACCTCATTTTTATCTTGGGTGTTACTTGGAAGTTTCTAGTCTTATTACAGAGCCATTTTTA